>JBBPSI010000145.1:0-63694 GCA_038093515.1 Butyriboletus loyo
CCCCCTTTTTTTTTTGGACGTGCGGATGGGGCGAATGAAAAGAATTAGAATCGTTGGGGATCTAATCTGATGCCATCAAATGAAAACCCAGGTGCACGACGTTGCAATTGTTCAGGCATTTTAAAGGCCAACATACGATTTGTCTGACGGAGGCCGTGCTTGAGAAGCATGAGAAGACGCGCAGCAAACGCAGAGTACGGATACACCCTGAGCATCTCATCTGGAAACCTCCTGTCTTCACTCGCGACCAGCTCCGGTTTTATTGACGGATAGGAGATCACGGCGTCCTTTTCTTTTCTTTTCTTTCCTTTCCTCTTCCTTGTCTTTTTCTTTTTAATCTTAATTTAATTTTCTTGTCTCTCTTCGTTCGTTTTCCTTGACGTTCATTTGACGATACCTGCGTGTCATCGTTGTATCTCTAGCGTGTTCTGTTGCAATCCATCACGACGTCTGCTGTTACACGAATCATTGCAAGTTCCCGATCCTCTCTTTCTTTCCCCACCGTTGGCAATCAACAACAGCAACGACAACAAAAGTTGGTCATGTGTCGTCGTCGTCATCAAATATGACCCGCCTCGTCGTCCTTCCGCGTACTCTGTACACGCCTTCTCATCACGATCTCCTCGCCCACCTGTCTACCATCACTCTTCGTCAACGCATGCCGTTGCATGCACGGGGTGAGCGGCGGCGGCGGTATCGACACCGCAGGCGAAAACACCCCCTCGCCTGCCAACCGTAATAAATCCTCCTCCCCCGTAAAGTAGTACGCTTGTGGTGACGCGTCGGACACATCCCGATCAGCCCCTGTCTGCGCCTCGCTCTGGGATTGGCTTTGAACCGTAGTGGTTCGAGTCCCATGTGCATACATGGTGGTGGCGGCGGCGGTGGACACAAAACCGTGCCCGTCTTCATTTCGATCTCCCTCCCTCCGTCTCTCTACCGCATCTTCTTCGTACACGAGGCCCTCGGAAACACGCACTGATCCGCCAACACGAACGTCGTGCGACAAGGATGAGGACGTGGCGGAGGAGGAAGGCGAAGAAGAGGAGGAAGGGCAGGCGATCGTCGTCGTTGTCTGCACGCGCGCAGCCACGGGAACCGCATCGCCAACCTTGTTCCGCACCTCACTGGAACGATGCGTGTCCGCGTCGTTCGTGGAAGCCTTGACGTCGTCGTCGATTCCGAGCGTCCGTGCGATCACGTACGAGGTGACGTCCTACGATGAGGACGGTTGACGTTGGTTTGATTGTCATGATGACCAGATGTACATCCGACAAGAATGAACCAGGGGGAAAAGAGAAAAAAAAGGGGGGCGTCAGTAATCGGCAAGAAGGGAAGGAAGCGGGGAAAAACGATGGAATGACGTGAACACGAAAACAATCTGATAGACGAGGGCCAAGCGAACGCAAAAATCGTTCGGATGGGGATATGCAGGTCAAAAGACAAACCTGAACGGTTGAGAAGGCACGGAACTTCGGAACGATTCGCCGTAAATAACTTAAAAAATAAATTCCAAAAAAGGAAAAATAGGCATGGATGCCATTTTAAGGTTTTTCAATCAAACAAGCCCGAAGAAATATTTATTTAAATTTATCCAATTACGAAAGAAAGGGGAGTGATGAGGCGGACGTACGAGAAGCGTCAGGAGAATGACGGGCAGAATGAGGATGACCGCCAAGACCCGAAAGGTTGACGCCAGGCGACCGACCCATGAATTGGGCTGATAGTACCACAAATATGACACGTACGCATCCCAGAGACGACGGGCGAGCGTCGAGACGACGTGCCACCCTACCGCAAGAGCGGAGGACGACCAGGATCGAGAAGACAACGCATCCAAGGACAGGGAGGGTGACGACGTCCACGCGTTCACCATGGCATTAAACGGGGCGGGCGGACAAGTGTGATCGTAGCAATTTATCTCTAGTTTGAGTTTGCGGGGAACTTGTGATTCGAGTGATTTGGGTTGGGAGGGAGATCTTGATAGTTGTCCGTACCCAGCGCTTGGGCCTCCTCGCCTCCTTGTCAAACTCTTTTGTCACTTTGTCGATTACGGTACTAGGGCGCAGTGGAGAAAAGTCGGACTCGGGAAGGAGCGTAAACAGCAGCGGCGCCGTAAGCTCTTCGACGCTTCGGATCTGACCCTTAAAGAGAGGAGAGTGTTTGGGTGGAAGCTGAGTAGACGATGAAGAAAAAAACGAGTGTCAGATTTGATGAAATGACGGAGCCGCACGTTGAATGTCTGTCGAGCCTGCTGGGTGGCTGATGGCACTCTTCAATGATGGCCACGTGCAAACTAATCTGGACACGAAATTTAACTCAAAGTTAACTCCGACTCACGGCGACCGCAATCCCTAGAAGCAAAATCTCTATGAATGCATTTGTATTTTGTATCCGATAGCGCGAGCTAGTACACAGATGCGAGAGGCTACATATGTCTTCCAACGGAGAGCTAGGGGAAGTCCATTGGTGTACAAGTAACTACGAGAGATCCCAGGTTGAACAGCAACAACGAGCGAAACAAGAAAATACGAGACACTGAGAACACAAGCAGACCGTGCTGCCGATAGCGTTAGCAAAAGAACGAGGATGTGCTGAAAAAAACAATGAAAACCAAGCTAGGGGAACATGATGCTGGAGGGGAATACGATGCCGTCTGGGCGGATCATGATTATGGGTCGACGTTTGGTGACCTGGTTTTCTGGCGGCAAACACCCAAGGACCTCAGTGCACCTCACCTCTACATACGGTGAGGGCTCAGACCCGAAGAAGATATGGATGGGTTCTGCCTTGTTAAAATTTTCTCCATAAACCGTCAGCATCTTGCTGATGTGAGGGTTCGGCTTCGCCAAGACACCGCGAGACTGCGAGCAGTTTGTCTTGGGTGCTTCCGCAGCCCGGTCAGGGGGCAGGTATTTAACGACAGCAGGGAATGGCGTGACCGGCTTTGAAGGAATGGGGAATGACCCAGTTTGCGGTGCGTTCTGATTGTCAAACAAGACAGGCGGCACGTAAAAGTTGTACCGCACTTGGTCTGAAAATAACCTTGTCAAAAATGGAATAGAACAAGGCAAGCGAATTATTACCTGTTCCAACAATTGTCCAGACACTTGTTTCACCGATATCAACTTGCCACAGCGCCCCGGATGATGCGCCTGAGTCGCTCGTAGATCCCCGACGACCAGAAGACGCCGAGCCCGCCGATGTAGGGCGTCTCCGACCTTTGGGGCCGGGATTCTTGACAATACCACTGGCACTCGACGTAGAGCGCTTGCCCTTCTTGACACGGCCACCGTCATTGGAGAAATCATTAGACGACGATGGCGAGGCGGGTTCACTGTTGGCCGTGCCATTGGCTTGGCCAAAGTAATCGGCACCATTCGGCATTGACGCTGGCGTGGAGCTAACGGAAGAACCCGGAAGGACCGGTGACATCGACCCAAGGCTTTGGGGAATATTCCATTGCCGTCCTTCGATTGGCCGGTAGGTGTTCACTTTCTCACCCATGCAGGACAAGAAAGCACCTGTCTGGCCTGGCGTGCCAGGCTCTGGCATACCCTTGGTGAGGTCGAACACCTCAAAGGCAATCTTGTGGAGCTGGGACACAGGGTCACCACAAACCTCACCAGGAACGCAGTAGTGGTCTGCCACGCCTTTGGCGCCATCCTGAAGGCCCCCACCAACGACAGTTGTTTGGTGGTCCACTTTGCGGATGATGAGGACGGGTGAGACGACGCCAGAGACGAGGCACTGCAGCACTACTGTCTGGTTGTAATAGATCGGGATCTGTGAGCCGTTGTTTGTGAAAGAGATTGCATTTGGGGGAGGTGATGGGTAATCAGGCTGGGGTGGCGGCGGCGGCGGGGCATCGATACCGCCAGAAGGTTTGTTCACGTCAACGATGTACATAACGAATGGATCCCAACTTGCAGTGCGAGCAATGAAGGATGGCGTACTTGACCTCGCACGACTGTCAATGCCCATAAGGGGTGCACCATCGGATCCCTTGAAAGACGATCCTGAGCCAGAAACGCAAAGGTATTTCGTGGACACTGTCTGGGAGCGCAGACGGTGGAACAACGAAATGGTCGAGCCGTGATTAATACACACTGCCAATAACCAGTTCATATCAACCGAACGGGACAAGCGAATTATCACGGGTTAACGTACGTTCGAGGTTCTTAGCGCTTTGCCTCTTTTTACTCGGCTTGCTGATAACCTTGATGGACCGGGAAGGGAAGGTTCCGATGACACGCTCAGGCTCGTCGTCAGATGATGGTGCTGTAATCTTGACGAGAGCTTCAACCTTCTTTTTCTTCTCATCGACGTCTGAAATGAAAAGTTGTTTGCCAACACAGCGACCGATATAGGTTGTGCCCGTAGGGGCATCATTTACGTCAAAAATCTTGCCAGAGGCCGAAGTCCATTCGATCGTACCCTCTTGCGGCACGGGTTCGCCGGAGATGCACACGGTAACGCGGGGTGGACAAAGCTTTGGCTCCTCCCCTCGGCGGACGACGTCTGTCCACCACGAATTGCCAATCATTATCGCTGTAGGTGGGGGACAAAGGAAGCGTTTCTCGGTGCCGTATGATTTTTGGGCAACCTTGGAGGACATGACAATGACGGTCCTTTCGCCAAATGCAAGGCGGTTTGGGGTCCGCACGTACTGGTCCAAGTAAGGGCTGACGAGGACAAACCTAAGTATGGGAAATTTCAAATGAATAGAACGAGACGGATCTCACCGGATAAAGGTCTGCAAGTCATTCGACGAGCCCATTCCTGGGCCATGGCGCAAGCCAGGGAAGCTAGCGCCCATGCTGGGCATCAAGGACAAGTCTGCATGAGGGTTGGGACCCAGGTACTGGGGGATATCCTCGTATCCCGATATGCCCGAGTCGGGACGGAAACTGTGGGTTGCCTGTGGAGCGATGCCTCTTCGAAACATGTCGGGACTATGGGCCAAGTGGGACGGGACAGGGCCGGGAGTGAGTGAGCTGTGTGGGAAATGGGAGTCGGGATGGAAGCGGCCCATGTGATCGGGGAAGGGCTGGAGAGCGCAAGACGGATAACCAACACCATTGGTCATACCATACTCATCGGCGAATTCAGAGTGATAGCCCGGGCCGTTGACATTGGAGATCCGACGCTCAGGGAGAAGGTCGGGGTAATGACTGTCAGAAAAGCCCTTTTGGTGGCCATTGAGGGGGAAGACAGGGGAGTGCTGTATGCCAGTCATGGGGTCGCTTGGGGTGAGCGGGGAGACCTTACCCGAGCTGCCACTGTAGGAGGAGGGAACGCTGCTCATCATGTCGTACGAACTGCCATTTGAGTGTGCAAAGGCGGGTATAGGGTCTGAGAAGGATGTGCGGGGGTAAGCGGGGTCCTGGGCGATGCTGTAGGATGGCGCAAGGGAAGAGGACGACGACGAGTTGGCACGATAGCGAGCGGAGGCGAACGAGGCGGGGTTGTTGTTGAATATGTCGTAGGGGGGATGGTCAGGCACGTCCATGGGTTCTGCGTGATCGAAGGTTTGAGGGGGGATCGACTGGGAGAGGTGGTTATGAGAAGGCGAAGCGGAGTCGACGGACTGGAGAGAAGAGAAGGTGTGATCGAGATCCGCGGGGTAGAGAGGATGTGAGGGCTGGTGTGCTGTTGCAGGCCCGAAATCCATGAGAAGGAAGGGAGTCGGGGGAGGAGGAGATGGTGGTGGTAGCGGACGAAGACGACACTTGAAGTTGTTTGCGCGGATGGGCGATGTCGAGCAAATGGGTGATCGGGCGTCGGGAGTTGCCGCTGTCACATCACGGAGCGACCAAATTCAGCGATCAGGTCGAGCAAAGGGAAATGAACGGATCCGTACCAGCTCAGCTGTCTGTCCACACCGTCGAGGCTGTAATATTGCACCCTTCCTAACCCAAATTTACGATCAGCATGCGGTCGTTTCAGCCACAAGCGTCTTACAAGACAGCGAAACACGAGGACCTTGAAATTACACCAAATGGGGTCTGCTGCTGCTGCTGCGTTGCCGTCAGCTTTCTGCTACGTGGATGCTGCGACAGACGGAGGGGAGCGAAAATGGGAACGCACCACATTACTCCCCATCCCCTCGTCTTTTATATCTGGGGATTTGCGCCGAACTCTAATTGTGTCTGGACGACCGCCAGATCGCGAACACCGCGGCAAGTGCTGATTTCATGAAAAATAGAAAGGGCCCGTTTCTTTGCTATCAAATCCACCCTTACTCGTGTCTCGGCAAGCTCACAGAGATCTACCGCGGGTCCTCATTTGCGATCCCTCTCCTGCCTTTCTCGTCGTGACCTGTTTTCCTTACCTTATCGGTGCTCGGTATATTTCTAGGCGAACCGCTCCATATTTTGGTTCTCTGCTTCCGATTGGCCTCCATCAGCATACCTTGTGGCATTGACTCTGCGCGGTCGCACACACAGCGGAACCAATTACATTTTTCAGCACATCTCCCCCCTTGGATCTTTGCTATTTTCGACATACTCGGCCATTTCCGTCAATGAGGTACATTGTCCAGTTCGATCACGGGAGGGTTCCTTCTGGGCTACTGTTTGATAGACGGCTTTCTATCTGTTCCTTCCAGTCCGTATATTGGACAATAATTTTAGCGGCACTCGCACTGCTTTGTAGCCGGTCTCGCACACGCTCGGTTCCCCCGAGAGCAACGTATCACCTCCCCCTCCCTTGCTGTCCTCCCCCGCGGTTCACAACGCTACCGACAGCTTCTTCATATACATGACCCTTGAAATGTGGTACAGCATCCCGTGCCGTGCTTCCGCTAACCCCCCCTCCTCTCATCCATTATGGGATAATTTTACAAAGAAATCCAGGCGGTTGCATCCGATCACAATTTCCTGACGGCATCTGTAGTTATGCCATATGGTTCCTCTCTCTTTTCCACCGGGCTCCGTCCCGCTTGTTGAGATCGAGCGGACTTTGACTAGAGACTGATCTAATCACTGAAGGCCCCTGCCGGCCCTACGGCCCCCATTCATTCATTTTTTTTTCATTTTCTCGGTTGACAAGAGTAACCAGATCAAAACCAACTTATCGTTGCCCCAATTATATCTGACTGTTAAGCGACCTCACTGGCATCCATGAGCAAACAACGAGAAGTCAATCCTGTTTGGAAGGTGCTAGCCTATTATCTTTTTTTCCCTTGAGGATATTCGAGTTTAATTTTGCGAAATGATGCCGCGATACGTGTGGTTTTCACACCATCTTTCTCTTTCTTTTCTTTTTCTCTCTTCTTTTTTTCCCGCCTTCTCCTGATGCAAAGTTGACACATGCCCCAGGGGCGAGGTCGCAGGGATTGTTACGCGCCGTTACCACGAGTTTATCTCAGATGTCAACCGGTGAGAGAACCGCTTTTCATTGGATTTCTTTGCTTGTGCGTCGATCGAGTGTGCGATTTCATCTCGGACAGTCTCCTGTGATGTCGCCATCCTTGACACTTGGCTTCCGTGGAGGCCGTTAGGCCTCGCGCCTCGTACGTACCTGCGTCCCGCCAGGGGACCTCAAGTCTAACGTCATGGAGGCCGATCGGAGCTTCGTTTTGAGGAAGATCACGCAGATACCGTGACAAAAAGCTGGATGTGCAGCACGTTTGTGTGTCGCTGAGCGCTGAACGTTCGACGAATGATATTATTAGCGGCTGGGCATCCCATTAAAGGTGGCAGTGGGCCCGTGCTCAATCGACAGCAATGACCGACATTGAGATCGATAGGCATGACGGCGGGTCTGTTTTTCACGCAGCCCTTGGTGCTAAAGACCATCATCCATGGACCCCTCAGAGAAAGAGAGGGAGTCTCCCAGCGATAAGATGATATTTGTCGTTACAGCAATCTTTACGTTTCCGATACGAAAAAAAAGAGACGAACGAAGGCGAGTATAGCCTGATATGCATCGCCTCTTTCCTTGTTGATAAATTGCATCACGACGCCCAGGGACTTGTCAGGAACACACGAAGAGAGGGTCGCCTCGGGGGCCGCGCAGGGAATCTTGGTCGGGACGCAATCCGTCAGAATTGAAAAATGACGACAAAGATGAGGTGATTTCATCACAGACCCGGTAGCGCAGCGATTAGCGTGGATGGTGGGCGTAGTACCTACGTAGACTGCGTTGAGGTGAGCAAGATTGAGCATTAACAACGGCATGTTGGCGCGAACGCACCGCTTCAAGCCCAGAGAGATCCCCGTTTGGATAGGGCGGATGACATGCCTGATCAGACGGGGGGCCGAAGAGAGTGACGTGATCATGGTCGATGGGCGTGGTCACCAGGTGATCGCAGAGCGCTGGACGGGTGAGGCGAGCGGAACAGATGTCCGATTGCTGAATTGCGCGGTGGCGAAGCTCTAATAATGATCAGTGCGGAGAATTCGAAAATGGGGCTGGCTGCAACCATGCAGGAATGGTGTAGGGAGATGCGATGCCAGTGATCAGGCAGAAGGTCAGCGTGAGATCAAAGAGTTGTTCAATTGCCCAGGGCCACAAAGCTGATGTTTCATCGATGGGGGCTTACGGTGGATCGATGCAACTCTGCAAGTCTTGCCTTGTTGGACACATCGTCCCGCCTTGGTCGGCGGCGTCAACCTGAAACGCGAAAAGTTAGATTAGAATTGATGGGACGAGTATTGGTTGGTTCGGGTCGTGGTCGGTTCGCGGCGGGTGGCAACTGAAAATGGGAGTGTCGTCAGCGCAGTCAGGGCCTGGCACGGCTCAGCGAGAACCATCTGCACAGACTCACCCGCTCACCGCTTAGCCGTGAAGTCGTGAGTGCAGGAGTAGTGGACTGTCTCGATCGTCTCTATTTCTTGCCTTGTACATTCAATTCTCTCTCACTGGTTGCTGTCCAAGTGAACCCCCTCCTGAGGCACCCTGCTCGTCTAGTTCGAACTGGTTTCGAAACACCATGTCAGCAGCTGCGTATCGTCTCGAAACCCCACGTCCTCGCCCACCCCCACCCCCTTTGCGTCCTCTTCCACCCAGGACCTCGGTCCACATCAGCAGTCAAAGTAACCAGACACTCCTTTATGACCTTCCTTCCTCGTCCTCCATCATCTCACCGCCGACCAGCCCGACCATCCCCAAACCGGGTCCAGCATCGCCATCATCACCTTCTTTCCCCGGTGGCAGAGCCAGGGGCCGCAGGGGTGGCCGCCCAGGGCCAACACCCCCCGCTCGTAATCGCTCCTCGACGCCCCTCGGCGTATCCCAAAGCGACCTTGAGAAATTCACTGACTATTGCCGTTCATGGTACTCTCCCTATCTCGTATTTTTTTTCTGGTGGCACCTACTCATGACGTTCGATAGGTACTTTGACCAGGACGAAGCCGCTGGCCGTGTCATGACACAAACGCTGAACAACGTAGCGCCATCCCAGCGTGCGCTTTACTCGCGCCTGCAAGCGTCCGTCCGCTCTGCTTACCACGCGAGCGTCAACACACGACGGCATGCGGAACTTCAGGCACATATCTGCGCTACGCAGCCGGGTGGCTCATTGATGCCTCATTCCCGAGCAAACCCAAGCTGTCCAGTGGCGAGAAAGGAACGTTTCAACCGCTTGGACAGATTCGTTAGGACTTGGTGTACGATGGGTATGCCAGGAACGAAGCCTTTCTTTGAGGCGCTTTGGGCAGTCATGCGATTACAAGTGCTTCCAGAGCAAATTGGGGGTGCCGGGGGCAACAGAGTTCAATGGGAACTCGACGATGCTGTATTCAAGGAGGCAGCGTATGTCCCCGCCTTCTATCTGGTGGTGCATCTCTGGCCTAATATTTCTCGTTCTCTCATGCAGTGGAAAAGATTTCATGCTTGAAGCCATCGACGTCCTCAAAGGGGTAGGTTCCTTTCTGCATGAGTATATACTTTGATACCCACCCCTCATTAGGTTCTAGCCTTTGAAGAGGTCCCATCTTCAGGTGGAGGGGGTCACGGGTATGGTTCCCATCCGCCATCGTCCTCACGTCGGAACAACAAGTCAAATTCGTTGTCTACCACTGGCGTTTCTCGTCCCCCAAAGCCATCACCCGTCTCCATGGTTACTCACAACAATCGTGCGCGAGCGCCGAGCGATCCATTCTTAGATATGCCCGCCCTCTCACACTCTCTGCCATCTGCGTCCTCTCATTCCTCCGATGTCACGATACCCCCTCTACCTTCGACCGCAGAAACCGTGGAAGATGGCGCGCTGTCTATCACCCCGCATGATCACGAAGCAGGAGAGGAACAACATTTGGCTCCTCTCCGCTCAGAGGTCCCAGCCGAGGAAGCGGATGACGTGTATTTGCGCATTTGGACCACTCCAGATTTACCGAACCCGGAGTATCTGTCGTTGCTGACCGTTTTCCCTTCGTTCGTCACGCGCGGATCGCTACCTCGTTTTCCCGTCCCATCGCATGCTCGAGCAGCTGACATCGAGGAGGGCGAGGAAGAGCGAGGGGAAGGCAAGGAGATTCGCTTTGGCACGGGTTCGATGTGGGTGAGCGCCAAGCAACGGAGCGATGGATACAAAGGTGGATGGTGGACGCGGTTCGTTCTATGGTGGCGAAGACTATTTTGTTAGGATACCCCTCCCCCCCCCGGCCTGTGGGAAGGAATGGATGAAGAGACATATGTAACACTCTTTTGTTTGTCACATGCACTTTTGACTGGCACGTTCGTTCAGATACTCCATTCGTAGTGGGATGTTGTTTGATTTGGACATGGCATACAGCAGAGAGAGACACTTTATTCTGTTTCATTCAACTTTTCTGCACTGGCAATATTTCGTCAGTGCTGTAGCATGGCCGTTGTCCATACTGCGAAGACCGTGACGATCGTGGTACCGACCGGAACCGCTTCATAAATCACGACAACCGGGACCGCGGGTTTGGGAATGTTCGCCAACCCGGACCCCGGTGGCGTCCTGAAAAAGTTGTGCAATCACAACAGGAGTCGGCTGCTGTTCATGTTATGGCTTTCTCCCTCACCGGGTTCAATCCCCCTCATTTTTTCTGTCATTGTTTTCTTTTTCTTTTTTAATTTCTGTCCAGTCCCAAATCCAGTCTCCGGTAGATTCACCCGACTGAAGCGCCCACGACGGGGTGGGTCCCGCCAATCGCCAACGTCCTACAGGATGGCCAAAAAAACAAAATGTCGCTGGTGCTCGCCACCGTGAGCGTTGTCCAGTTTGGACGTAGACGGCACGCCAGTGATCCGCCTCGGGGGCTACCCGAGTGAATAGACAATCCCATTCTCTTTCACCTCTGAAGCCTGTCTCGCTGGCCCAATTTTTTCCGGCGCGAGTCATAGTATCCAGGCTACCAGTACTTAAGCCGTCACTCGGGGCGGGTGGTGCCGTGGTGGGGGTTCAAAAGCACTTCCTTGACATGTCGTCGGATGCTCACGTCGGTGGTGTATTCGTGGCAACCTAGGGGCAACGTCGAGATAGTCGTCCCCCTGCCCCCTTCTGTCTGCTCCCTCGTTTGTCCGGGGACCCGACGGAAATTTCGCGTGTTCGGGCACCCGCCCGTGTGTGTTCGAAGACGGGCTGCAACTCAACAATCAATCGCTGAAAACACCCGCGTTATCGACCACGCGGTTTAAGGTCGGTGAGAGGTCGTGGAATCGGATGAGATAGTGATGATAACAACGAGTCACACATAGCCCCAGTCTGGAGCCCCCCACAGATGGGCGAGACCAGGGACCATACGGGCTTATCTTCTTCCCTCGTCTTGGCACGCCTGACGCGTGGCGCGATGCAGGTATAAACGTACGAACCACGCCGGCGAGGCTGGTGTCTAAGTTTGAGCTGATGGCCGGCTCCACTATCATAAAGGCACACACTTGTCAGCTTGTTAAAGCCACGATCGCTGTGCACACATGACTCCATCCTTCCCTCTTTCCCGTCATTCGCTAATTATATTCATCCTCTGGCGTTATATCCGCATTGCCTCACGTCAGCAGTAGTTCAACAAACGGTTGCAATCACTAGAAATAGACAGGAGGTGAGTAAGTGGAGTAGGATGGGAATGGGAACATAATGCTCGTTCAGCGGTGATAGGCGGTTTCAAAACGTTTATGGACGAAGATTCGTTGATCTTCTGCCGCGTGAGGTTCCGTTGTTTGTATGTCCTTGTCATACCGTGATTGATTTATTCTAGCAAAGGACCGCGCTCGAAATCCGATTTTTTTCCCCTAGGGACAGAGGGTCATCAGAACCAGTCGAAGCATGCAGGGACGATAAAGCAAGGTTTACTCTGCGGCACTTTTTTGTGCGTTGAATTGAAGTGAATTCTGTTGACATGTGATTTTTGTCTTCTAGGTGTTTCTTCTTTTCATGCTGAGCAGGTCGTAGGAGCCCGTGCTCGGGGGGTTTGATAAGGCTTTGACAGTATGTGTCATTCGGCGGGATGTCGTAGTGTTGGCTTGGTACTCATAGATTTCCAGCATCCCAAACGATGGAGAAACTATTCTTCCACCAACCCATCTCTCCCTTTATTTAAATATTTTCTTTCCCTTTCTTTCCCACCCCGCCTTCGCGCTTGCTGTGCATTGACCCTGTCTCGATGCTCTCTTATCCGCTATATCTCACCTACCTTCACGACACACGTGCGCAAAGTAGATATGCGAACGACCGCAGACGATCTCGAGGTTTGGCTTGGTGACTGACACACTGACGACCGAGCAGTGTGGATCGCGCGGGGGGGAGGGGCGAGGCGGCCGATGCCTCTGGCCTCACAAGTACACAAACCCTCTGCAGTTCTGCAGTTTTCCAGTTCCTCTGCTCCCCGTCGCCCCCGTCGCCCCCACCCCAACTCCGTTCTTCATGGGTACAGGCGTGCTCGAATCGTGATTGGTTTCCGTCGTCCGCCGCTTGCAGAAAGACTACTAACGCTGCTCGATCGTCGAACCTCGTTTCATTTCCTCAGAGTGCTCTGACGTCCCACCCGCCTGGGAAGTACTCTTGCCATTTTCCATTTCCATTCGTTTCTCTTTTTCATTTTTTTATTACCCCTCAATCTCGAGAGGCACGTTTGAGCGGAAAATCGATTTATGCAAACTTTGTGGGGAATAGACTACCCACGGTGGAGTATTGGAGTGGGGTCAACGTTCCACCTTTGCCAATCCCGGGCCGTTCATTTTCGCCCAGTTTGGTTTCAACTGAACACACACGATGACCGAAGACGTCCTCCATCGTTATCGTTCCGTTTGCTATCTACAGGTATCATATAAACTGATGGTATATATTATTTCCCAGCCAAACTTTGATCTGTATACACTCTGGACTCTGAAGCATCCGGTACATATCTGTCGCAACGTTTTTCCCTGGGACGTTTTCAGTTCGGGGTTTTGCCTATCCTATTGCTATTAGGTTCCCCAGCCAGCACTCTGGATTTCGATGTCGACTTCTTTCCAGATCCCACTCTTGGCTCTCGGTACAGTCAATATGCTCATGATGCGTGACGACGGTTCCTAGTAATGACCATTCGCTTGCGAGACTGGGTTAGGTATGATCGAGGTTTGGGTCACTTTGAGTGTAGGGTTTGGTTTATGCATCATGAGCATATCGACTGTATTCGTTATTCTGAGATTTCTGCTCCCGGGGCCTTTTGGGGGGCCCTGTCATGTAAGTAGGTATGGATGGTATGTAGCCTATTTCCCCCCCCCCCCCACCGATTCACCTATTTCCGATGCCATCCGACACGACATCCATCCTTGTCCTTGTCTCAGTCTCGTTATGGAGGGGTTTCTCGGAGCACACAACCCGACGTACGTCAATCATGTAGCAAATAATATATATATATATATACAATAAATCCGGGAAGCATGGATAGAGAACGGCGTAGCAGCATACGCCGACCAAGCATTCGATATCGAATATTCAATTCATATTCTCAACTGGCTATGCATTTTGTTTTTTGCATTTTTTTTTTGGAAAACAGAGCGACAGAGTGGTACTCGGGCGAACTCCTACTCGAACCAGCGGCCCAAGTCCAGCCTGTCTCGAGTTCCGTCATAAATCGTGGGTCACCGATAGGGATACGCGACCGCAGCCCACAGCGGTGCAGCGAGTCCCCCGCCCCGATCAACATCATCATGATCATGAATCATGATGCACGATGCGTGCCAGTCAGTATATGCAACACCATTGATTTCATAACGACGCCCCTTTGAAAATTAAAAAAAAAAGGGGGAAAAAACTTGAAACAGGGCACATGATATAAATTATAAAACGGTAGCGCCCCGTGACGTTGCATAGACGGACGGCATTGTGCAAGACGTACCGAGATTGGATTGTGGATATTGCAATTGGCGGTACCTCGGTATGTAAGTACGAGCAGTGTATTGATCATGAGTCATTGGGCGCGCGCGCGCGGGGGGGACCCCTCGAGAATTATTCTCGATTTAAAATTCGAAAGCTTTAATCCGCTTGGCGCTAGGCCGCCTCGGTTCGATCGTCACGATCCGTCGTCGTGCCTCTCTTTGATTCGTTTCAAGTCGTTTTTGTTGGGGTATATTCCTTTTCTGATGCACGGTGCGGCGTCGGGAGTCTGGTAGTCTTATTCGGAACCGCCGATTATGTTTCATAGTTTATCCCGAGACCTTGCCTTGGGTTAAAGTTCGTGATGCCGTCTTTCGCTTCGTTTATTTTTGGGGGGAGGGCGCGTGCCATAAGTTGATGCGCGAGTTGATCGATCTGGGTAGTAAAGGGCGTTTCAGTGGTTGAATTCAAAAACGCAATAGGGGGGCTGTGATATGAGCGAGACGAACCCTCCCCCATCATGCGTCATCATGAATTCGCGACGCACGCCGTTCAAAAGTCAACTAGTCTAGTCACCGGTCATCGTTTCACCCTCGAGAATAATTCAAAGTAACGTGTGTATGTGTGTGTGAAGACCCACCGTGACACTGGACGCTTGACAAAGTACTCCGAGTCCGAGGCTTTGACGATGTTGACGTTCGTATGACTCGGAGTGGAAAGAACCAGCGGGCATTACCGTCTGCCCTGCCAGTGACCATGATCGGAACGAACGACGTACGTACGGCTTGGTGGAGCTTCGAGAACTCGAGCGGTGATTATCATGTACCTAGATTCGATGTCACTGCCTGTGTCGCTCGCCGGGCCACGATGCATGAGGGACCAGTGCAAACTAAACCATAGACTGACATGCTTCCCTTGAACGAACTCGCATGCGGGCAAACACACGACGATGGATAACGAGGTCACCTCGGAATTGCCATGGAACCCCGTGCACGCACAGGCAATGCACTCGTAACTCGCACCAGAGCGATACTACATGCCGTTTCCAGTTTCGAAAGGGCGCAGCGATGGAGTCGGAAGACATGGTAAATATGTGAGCTGAAACAAGATGGGTAGCATGCACTCGTTTGCATGCACTGTATGATGTACTATTGGTTAGGTTCCGCGTTGACAGGCTCGGACTTGGGCAAGTGCAACATCAAAGGTAATTATATCACAAGTTCCCCCTAGGGTCATCATGTCCCTAAGGGTAGAATGTCGATTCGTGATTGCAATGCACGATTGGTTACGTTCCGCGTTTATAGGCTCAGACTCGTGCAAGTGCAAGTGCAACATTCAGGCAATGTATCGAACATTGCCCGCTAGGGTCATCGCGTCCCTCAGGGTTAGAAAGTCAAGCTCGTGTTTGTCTCTCGTTCTCCGTGATTGCAATGCACAATCCACGACGCTGGTGCTGTCAACTGGTTCGGTTTTTGGGCCCCACTCGACGCGCTATCATACACCATGTCGGGGTTTACTTTGAAGACCCAGCACCAGCATCATGCAATGTACGAGAAAGTACCTAATTCAATTCAGGGACAAATAACTACCGGTCAAGAACCCCGCAGCGTGGATTGAGTCGGACATGCTCACACCTTTTTTTGCATCCCGTGTATGTACGCCACGAAGCCACGACATCAAACCAAGTCGCCCGTTACTGAAGAATGAATTTCGAGATCTGGTTGGGCGGCGGGATGCCGATATCGATGCTCATCGGCTTGGTTGCCCTTTCCACTTTCCACTCCCCTTGTATCTTCCACTCCTCTGCATCATGATGATCGACTGGGCTGGGGCACTGGGCCCTCGGCAGCCTCTCCCATTCCTCCCCAGAGGCCTCAACGATGTTTGTTTGTTTTCGATTTCCTCCCTGAACAGAGGACGTTCCGTTCCGCCCAGAACAAGCACTTGGTGCTAGTACACGCTGACATTAATGGCATGATTCACGATTATCGATCATACACACCTCGGACCGACGTGCCCCGCATCCTGCCGATCCTACACGTCCCAACAAAACCCCATACCGCGTGATCGCAGGTTTTCGTCGTGTTTTCAATTGGGAGCTGTGCACGTCAACGGTCCGTGAACACACGAGGATGGGCCTAATCCGACCTAATCCTAGTGTAATTCAATCCAATCCGACCGCGGTCGAGTCTGGATCGAGATGAGAGTGCACTAACATGCGTCCAAGCGTGAAGAGCCCGAGTCCGACGGATCGATGCGGTATCCTAGACCAGAGATAGGGATCACGAATAGCTTCCGCTCCCCCACCCCCTTGCGGAAGTAGGCAAAAAGACCTCTCGAGCGTGACGACGCCAACGATGGCTTGTTCCAGGCAGAGCCATTGAAGGACCGTGGTTCGCGCGACGCGTGGGCATGAAAAAAAGAAAGAAAGAAAGACGCGCGTCTGGAGCGAACAACGTCGGCACTTGGGGGGGTGGCGTAAAACCGGCTTCGAGGGTTTACTAAAGATTGAATGACCCTATGGGACTATGGAAGACGGTGTTTCGCGTTTTGGTTATAGTGCTTGTTTTTTTTTTCTTGTGCTTCGTACTAGTAGCGTGTGGTCCAGGCGATGTTATCACGACATATGCATGACGGCCTTCAAGACTCCCGTAAGCGTGTTTCATGACATTCACGACCGCTTTGATACTTGAAGAGTATGTAGCTAAGGGTTTCTTTTGTTATCGATGTAGCTGTGCTCGGACCAGTCCCGGACACGCCCAGGTTTTTCACGTCCTTGTCCTGCATTTCGCATCTTTTATTCGCCTGCCCTCATGGCATCGTCGTATCAATCATTGACGCTGTGACTGTAGGGCCGTACGCCACTGCCACGGCCCGTTTTTCGCTGGCTACGCTACCTCCCGATATCGTTCCAAGCTAAGCCCAATCAGTACTGTTCCCGGACACACACATCAGAGCGTATGACGATCCAGCATACACTCTGCACTTTACAGACTAATTACAGTTACGATGAGACTTCAATGATTTCGACAACCAAGCAACAACGTTTTAGGAGGCTCAACGATGGATAAATGCTCACGAAGATAGTATAGAGGGTCACAATATAGACAACACACTAAGAAAGAGTTTCGTGAATAAGCCAAAACGTGCTCACCTAATTTAATACATATTCATTTGCTTGGGTTTCCCGCCGAGAAAACCCTCCCGCGCTGCGTGGGAGTCGGGGAACCCTTTGTCGAAAGCATGGGACGTCACAATAAGATACATGGATAGAAATACAACCAAGATGCGAGTGAGTCGACCCTCGAAAAATATGAATTATACATCCCCCTAACCATGCATGTTGTTGGGCGGACTCGAACAAGATGGGAAACACGGTCAACGTTGTGCTTCGAGAGAAGCGATAATTTTGTTCTTGGCACGTTCACGTTCTTTTGACCTAAACGTCGCATCCGACGCGAAGTCAGCTCTCCATTACGAGGTCCAAACGTCACCCAGCCACGGTGGAGCTCGGAGCAGGTCACGAAACGCAGGGAAGAATGGGTGGAGGGTGCAAAGACAACGAACAAATACGCACTGGCGAAGCTGCTCCTTCAACCCATCAAGCTCGGCGGACAATGTTGCAATGTGCTTTTTCTTGGCATCATCCGCAAAAGCGAGCGCGTTCTTTTGGCGCTCGAGGCGCTCAATGTACTTGACAGCGCCAAGTTGGTCGAAATTGTCGGTGTACATGCGGAGCGTGTGGATCATGTCTCGCATCCCCGTGATATGGGAGGTGATGCGTTCGGCGGTCGTTGGTGTGCAGGATAGACCTTGAGAACCGTGCGAGGATCGAGGGGAACGCGACACGCGTTGAAGAGCATTGGTGGCTAGTTTGAACTTGAACGACGAGGTCGTGTCAATGAACAGATTGTCCTGGAAAAGGCAAGGGTCATGGGTCAGCGGTGCTCGCGAGTCGAGGTGCCAGTGCGACACTAGGTGACGAACTTCGGCTTCGATGAGTCGGTCCCATTGGGCGTTGGCCCGTTCTTTGCCCTTGTGCCGCGTCGGGGTGACGGGTTCGGGTCTCGAACTGCCACTGCCGCTCGCGGTCGGGACAAATGTTTCCGTACGGTTCATGTGTGATCTTGTAGAGTGGGGCGGTGTCAGTAATGCAGACGAAGAGGTTTTATCACGATGACCAAGTAGGCCCTGTTGTTCAACCGGGACGGAAGACGGACGTTTCTTGGGTGTGGATGGCTCCGCGCCAGATGAAGACTCTTGGGTAGGGGGCAGACCAAGGAAACTGTACCGTACACAGGGAGGTTCGACTTCTTGCTCGACGTTTGTGGTTGTCTCAGGAGTAGGCGAAGGCACGGACGTGGCTTCGTTCGTCTCTACGCCGTGTGTAAATGGAAGTACGTCTGAATGTTCTAGGATGGTGAGCTGGGGACGTGGTGGTTGGTAGGAAGTCTCGTCTTCTTGCCGAGCTCGCAAGCCAGCTTCGATGGCTTCTAGACGCGCCTTTTTGGTTGGTGTGTCTGCACTGGCAAAATTCGACGTAGGGGTGACACGAGGGTCTGCCGCAAAACCCTCTGGACGTCTCCTCTTTGCAGGCGTTGATTGAGGGACGGAGGTGGAAGTGGAATGGGGTGGGCTGGCTCGCGGTGTGCAGAGGCCATTCGATGATACGGGAGCGTCGAGCGAGGGCATCGAAGCGTGCGCAACTACCTGAGGAAGTGGACGCTTTGCTGTTGGATTGATAAGGAATTGGTGAGCCAGAGGAGGAAACGAAGAACGCACTAAATATGGGGTCATCTGCCCAGACTGATATAGGGGGCGATGTGATCAGCTTGGATAGATGGAGATAATGTAGGACTGACACCAAAAACCGCACCGTTGGTCTGTTTGCGGTCTGCTGCAAATGTAGAATTCGCTGTCTAGCGCTTGAGAGACAATGATGGGTGTGCATCACATGGTACATACCGTCCAGGATTTTTGGCAGTGCGACTGACGAGCCTGTCGACTTGTTCGCCGTGGTAGCAACGAACTATGCCATCTGCACCCATGGGGCTGGTTGATTGTATCTTGGGTGTTGGCTCTGTGGACATTTGAACGTTGAATCGATGTTCAACGTTCAACGTTCAACTTGCAATTCGCACTGTTGCAGGACTCGATAAAAGGTCACGTGACAAAGCCCAGTATCGGTTTGGGGTCATTAAATTGAGGGGGAGGACGATCTCATCAGACTCGGACTACGAAGACGATGGCGACGACGGGGTCGATTGACGTGATAACCAAGTTTATTGCACCTGCTGAAGTGACGCTTCCTGCGCTTGGGGTGCACATCACGCGGCTGGTGGACTCGTACATGATCTGGGTGGGAGTGACGGAAGAGAGGGCAGAGACGGTGGAAGATGCACCGCGGAGAGGGCTGCTGTGCAGAGACTGGGCGTGTGCGATGCCGTCCACGCCTGGGAGTGCGGTGAGTGTGGCAGCGCGAACGTGTCGTAAGTGACTACTGAGCGACTCTTGCAGCAAGCCGGACCAGCGACGACGCTGTATCGGACATCTGGATCAGATGTTGCGTTTTCAATGGCCCAGCGACTGGGTGGGTCTCGCTGATTTCGTTTCACTGACAAGCCTGGTGATGGTGTTGGCAGCGAAACGGATTCACAAGGCGGTCTTTTTGTCAGTAGACATAGCTAGTTCACTGCACGGCACACGGCTGCTGATGGATGCGGAAAAGGGGATAGTTGAGACAGTGTTGGAACTGGAGCAGTCGTCGTCGTCGCCGTCGTTGCCAGCTTTGTCAGGAACTAGTTGACACTAGTAGTACTACTCTGAACTCGAACCGACCCTGAACAGACAGAGACTGCCACTGCCCGTCTACCCTTAGTCTCTTCACTCATCGTCTTCCACGACGACCAACGTCTCTTTTTCGTTCGTCACACGTTAGGTAGCGACAGCCCCGCCAGCCTGCTCCGAGTCGACTTGAGCATGTCGGAACCCGAGCTCGCCTACATGTCCAACGCAAACGACGACTTTGATCTTCCCCGCTGGCAAACCCAGGCCCATCTCGAGCCCCTCTCGTCCTCCGCACAGGCTGCCCAAGCCGCCGCCAGAGCATCCTATCTCTACCCCGCCGTACCCCCTCCACCCCCGCCCCCGCAGTCCCTCGCCAGCTCACAGCAGCGCATCCAACATGTCCACCACTCCCCCGGTTCATCCAGGCAGCCCCGCATCGCACATCTCGTCGATCAGGACCAACAGCCGTCCATCTCCCCCTCGTCCTATCTCTCTGGCGCACTCAACCAACTCTCGCGCAGCGCATCCTTGGGTGCAAGCGCATCCGTCGGCGGTGCATCTCGCGCTCGTCGCCACCATCAGCAGGATGATCTAGAAGGTGCATTCAACGTCGACACTCAGTCCCCCTCTACGAGGCATGTCCCAACATCCCAACATCCCCCACAAAACTCCCTCTATCCCTCTGGTGTCGCATTTCATCAACCCAATCAGTTGCCCTCCGCCCCCGTGCCCACTAACGCCGTCTCTCCCACCGGTCCTGAGCCCTACTCGGATATGTATTACAATGGTACAGGCGCGAATCTTCCCAAGCGGACGCATGTGCAACATGATCCCACCACCCGCTCTGGGCGATCGCCCATGCGCACAGGCAACACCCTCCTCGATCCGTACCAGCAACAGGCTCAGTACTCTCCCACGACCACCCCTTCCTATCTCTACGCATCGTCCTCGGAAGCGCAAAGAGGAAACCCGACCACCAACTATCCTTCCCACACGCGATCCCACTCCCAAACCAAGCCAGATGGATCAACGCCGCCCATAGGGACTCCCTTCTCGTCCCAGACCGCTGCCCAGGCAGCCTACGCCGGGTATATGGAATCATCCAGTCCGCAACCCCAATCACACCAAAATCAAACACATCTCTCTGCTCAGGCACCCGTCAAAAACTCCAGCTCGACACCCAGCACACCTCTCTCGTTTGCCCATTCTCAGAGTCCCGCGAATCAATTCTATCCTCAGGACCAACCCATGGTCGTGGATCCCGCGCCACAACACCGTCGCCGTGCTTCTGGTTTTAGGAGGGTTCGTGACAGCCGAGACTTAAGACCTTACGTAAATAGCCATCCGGCAGGAAGGCGAGTTGACTCCAGCGGTCTTATATTATCGGTATGTACCCCATTTCGCCCACTCCACATGCTGCAGCGTGCTGATGCGTCGTGCCTTTTTTATTCAGCCCATACGGCAGCTGACAACCCAAATCGTGGACACGTACCATATTTGCAATCCCCAGTTCCGATATGAATCAGCACACAATCCACGGCGCGTCCTCACAAAGCCAAGCAAACCGGCCCACAACGACGGCTATGACAATGAGGATTATGACTATATCCTCTATGTCAACGATTGGCTAGGGAGCGAGGATGGTCACAAGTACGTGTCTCCATTGTATCATCTATTCCGTCTCTAATTTCTCACGAACAGTCGTTACCTTATATTGGATATTCTCGGTCAAGGAACGTTCGGGCAGGTAGTCAAGTGCCAGAACATGAAGACCAACGAGATCGTTGCCGTCAAGGTTGTCAAGAACAAACCGGCGTACTTTAATCAAAGTATGATGGAGGTCACGATACTGGAACTGGTACGCGCTTCGCCTGATCATCCGGGGAGCGGCCTTTGAACCCCACTTCAGCTCAATAACCAATGCGACCCGTCGGACGAACATCACATTTTGCGATTGCGGGATTCCTTCATCCACCGTAACCACCTTTGTCTTGTTTTTGAACTTCTTTCGTCAAACCTGTACGAGCTCATCAAACAAAACCAATTCCAAGGTCTGAGCACACAACTCGTCAAAGTATTCACTGCTCAGCTGTTGGATGCCCTCACTGTGCTCAAGGATGCACGGTTGATTCATTGTGATCTCAAACCAGAGAACATTCTCTTAAAATCGTATGTCTGGTCCCTTTGCCCCACCTGTTGAGCTCAAATTCATTATTCAACTCAGACTTCAATCACCCCAAATCAAGGTGATCGACTTTGGGTCAGCATGTCACGAACGACAGACAGTATATACGTATATCCAGTCAAGGTTCTACCGATCGCCCGAAGTTATCCTTGGTATTCCTTACACGTCCTCCATCGACATGTGGTCTCTGGGTTGCATTGCGGTGGAGCTCTTTTTGGGGTTGCCGCTGTTCCCGGGAACAAGCGAGTATAATCAGATTACCCGGATAGTTGAAATGCTTGGGTGGGTACCGTTCCGTCTCTCTGAGTTCATCCCTCCATGTTCTTCCTTTCACGTTGGCTATACCCTTACACCCATTTTTCGCGGGTTTCACGGGTAGCAGGTTGGCAGATGGCTAATGACATTTCGAACGCAGGATGCCTCCTACGTACATGCTGGACA
This sequence comes from Butyriboletus loyo, assembly GCA_038093515.1. Lineage (NCBI taxonomy): Eukaryota > Fungi > Basidiomycota > Agaricomycetes > Boletales > Boletaceae > Butyriboletus > Butyriboletus loyo. The sequence goes on from JBBPSI010000145.1 coordinate 22,686, forward strand.
TGGGGAAGCAAACAAAACAATTCTTTGATTCCTATGTGGACGTGTTTGGTCACAAGAAGTACCGACTCAAGACACTGGAGCAATATTCTCGGGAACACAACGCGAACGAACAACCCGGGAAACAGTATTTCAAGGCGACCACGCTACCGGATATTATTAATACTGCACCCATGCCGACGTTCAAGTCGACGACTCGGCAGGGTCACGAGATGGAGAAAGGTACGACTCGTTACCGTTGGATTTTTTGGTCCCCTTCATGTGCTTGGCTGCGTGCTGCGGGGGGGCTCCTCCTGTTTGCGCCATCAATTGTTCATGTCCGTGCGAATCTGATCTTGCACGACAGAACTCAACAACCGCGCGTCGTTCATCGATTTCTGTCAAGGTCTGCTCAACCTGAATCCGATCGAGCGATGGTCTCCACAACAGGCTAGAATGCACCCGTTCATAACTGGTGAAAAGTTTACAAAACCGTTCCAAGTAAGTCGTGCACCTTAAGTTGTTCATGTTATCCTCTCTACATCGTACTCGGGACGTCATCTCACACCCCTTTGGTGATTAGCCAAATGGACATACCCCTCAATCGTCTTCATCTGGTTCTTCGGCCGACCCCAAGCGGCCCTATGGCGGTCTCGTCCCCTCGCAGCCAAAAGGTACCAGGGCATACCAAGACGCGGCGTCGTACAATCAACACCTCGCCCAGCACCAGGCGTACACGGCGCAAGCACAAGCGGCGTCACAAGCTGCCAATAATGTCTTTCGCAATCCATATATGTCGGGCCAACAAGGACCTGGAGGCCAGCAGCAGGCACAAGGACAACCGCCGCCGCCGCCGCCGCCGGGAACGACATACCAAAGTACGGCAGAGGGTGCGCCGTCCACATACCAGACGCAACAGGCCGCCCCGCCGCCGCCGCCACCACCACAGCCAGCCCAACTTCCGTACGCGTCGCAGTCAAGCGCGAATGCGCAGATTGCAGGACAGATGGGTATAGGCGGGAGTACCTCTGGCTATCCGACCGGCGCAGCAAGCTTGAACGTCCCCGGCTTGTTAAACCCCAATCCACCTACGGGTACCTCGACCACGTACTATCCCAACACGTCGCACTCGCACCCACATGCCCGTATGCGTGCCAACACAATCAATCATACCGATGTGATTCCACCCGCGTTGGCACGGTTGCAGCACATGAACCAGGACGTGATCGCGGGGCGGAATGCGTTGACCCCGGTGTTGAACCGGGATGATGCGATGCGGGAGTGGGAGAGGAGACAGGCGGGGAAGCCACCCGCTGCGCAACCGTACCCGCAACTCGAGTATTTGCAACAGCAGGCGGAGCTCGCCGCTGCGGGCGGTCTCGGTGCGTGGTCTGCGGGCTCCGGCGGGGGTGCTGGCGGCCCGGGTGCCGGAGCAGGAGGAAGTACAGCGGGAGGAAGCGGAGGTGCAGGTGCTGGCGCCGGACGGTACCAAGCGCCACCATCGAAGCTGTCACATTCCTATCAACCGACGATCATTGTGGATGATGATAGTCGACGGGAAGCGGTCATGTCGAACGTGCGGTCGGCTGCGAGAGGAGATGCGGGCCCGAGTACAGGGTATAACCCGTCAGCAATGGTGACGAGCCCCGCGCAGACATACGCGACGGGGTTAGGTGCGAGTGGAGGCGGCGGTGGAACGACTGGCGGTAGCGCCGGCGCAGGTCCCGGTACAGGCGGGGGAGGAGGCACGCGGTACCAAGCTTCCTACGCACAACAACAAGCGTCCAATTCGCCCTTTGACGCGATTGGACAACGGACAGATATTGGAACGTTATACGTGCCGTTGCAGCCGGAGCAGTACCAGTCGTATGCAGGGCCAACGGGGGGCGGTGGGGGTGCCGGCGTGGGGGTGGGGGTTGGATCTGTGCGGACGCAAGGCGTCAATGCTCCGCCTGCTGCTCAGGGGGGCGCTCCGTCCTTTTACGGGGCGAGCGTCGCTGGAGCGCAAGGACGTAATCCCTTCTCAGGAGGCGCCACCGCTGAAGGAGGTGGTGGTGGACAAGGAGGACAAGGACAGGGAGGTATGAACACCAAGGAAGCGAGACGAGTGAGCGGGATGGATATGTGGTCGAGGTGATGTGTCGGGGATTTTTGAGGGGGAGGTGCGTTTGTGTTGTTTTCTCGTCATTTTTTTTTTCTATTGACGTTGGTGATGATATCCATTGCCTTGATGTTTGCTTTGTGCGTGTGCGCTGGTGTTTTTTCCTCTTCTTTGTTGCCTTGCCCCCAATCCTCCGTCCCAGCCGACGTGTGCGCGTCGTAATCAACCTCACTTATACATCTTCCTTGCTGAACAATGATGAATGAAATGACATATGACGACCGCAATCCACCGATTCTGCTGCTTCCTGTTTTCTTTTTTGGCACAAATTCCACCACCTCCACTCTACTCACTGTCTGTCATTTACGAGACATCTGACTTCTTCAAGGCTTTCTCTTTCTCTTCGTTTTGGTTCTCTTTCACTTACCTCTTTCTACGATTTCTTTTACCGAGCAATCATACACATCCCAACTCCCGAGTGGTGTTGGGTCTAGCTCGTTGAGAGATCGTCCTTTGATGATGGGTTATCCAGAAGGAAGGGTGGGTACGGTTCGGTTTCGACCGAGGAACCGGAACCTTCCAGCTCTACTAGTACGTGTGATATATCCAAGCCATACAACTCCGTCCCTTTCCTATGCAAAACGAAAAGCAAAAAGTCTAATTGACGGCGCCCAAAGACGTCCTCTGGGCGTACTGTTTAAACCTTTCCTCGACCTCCCACGCGCCGGACCAGTATTTGACGGAGCATCGGAGGCGCGATGTCGGACCTTTGGCAAGTTCGTCGGCGATTTTACGTTCGAGGCCGCGGAAGCGACGGCAGAGGACGACGTCTTGGCTACGCTGGGGAGTGAGTCTCATGTTCGCGCGCCCCGGGAACGATGGGTGGGAATTGGGACGTATGGGACGGACTTACCTCCTCAGACGCAAGACGGCACAAAAGTCGTTGCTGCCGTCGCCAATGTAGATGACACGATCGAATTCGGTATCGTCGGATCGACGATGGGTGTCGAGGTAGCGCGTGAGTTCTTGACCTGTCGCGTGGTGGCGTATGTTAGTTATGTGATGAATTTGCACGGAAAGAGGGGGGGAGACGTACCCTTGCACATGTTTTCCTCGCATCCGACTTGACAATCGTGAGCAGGGTCTTCGGGTCCGACGCGCCGGCGGAGGACGAGGCGATTTGGGTTGTCGGGGGCGGAAAAGTCGGCAGGGTTGGAGACGATGGTTTCGAAGCATCCTCGGATGCCTTGGTGCTGATAAGTAAAAGAAGATGTGAAGTAAAACATGATCGTAGCGAGGTCGAGGAGGTCGACGTACCTGGAGGATGGTATCGATGAAAAAGACGTTTGCGTTGGAGAGGATGAAGAGGGTGGTATCGAGGCTGGTGGGATCTTTGAGAAGCTGGATACCGCGCTTCATGGCAGGATGCTGAGGTGGTCAGGTTGAGTGGGGCTAGGCCAGACGCCCGCCCGTCGATGCAACGCAGAGAAGGGAAGACGCGAGAACTCACGAAAGGGATCTGGTGGAGGGCATTCTCGATGTCTTTCCTTTGTACGCCACGGCCTTCCTCGGACAGCTCGCACAGAGAATCGGCGCTTCGAGAGCGGAAAGAAAGAAAGGAAATCAAGGACGTCAATCGCGATGATCGTGCGCGCAAGTAGAACGACGGGGGGATGGGAGAAGCGTTGATCTCACATGAGGTCCGTCCATTGCAAGGTTTTACCAGGTTCGCTCGGACGATCTCTGATTTTTCTGCGAATGTCGGGTGCGAGGACTTCGAAGAGCCATCGATCAGAGTCTTGATCTGCCATGGACCTAGCGAACGATCAAGGTTTTTTTTTTGTGGGAGAGGAGGGGTGAGGGATGGCGACTGGCCAGTCGAAGTCAAATACGACGAGCTGTTTCTTGGTCGAGGCCATCATTTGGGTTGATGGCGGTCGTGGTATTAGATCAAACGTCCGAGTCAAGCCGCGCAAACAAGTCAAACTCGACAGGGCTTGTCCCCGGTCCTCGACAAACCCGAATGCCATCCGTCGTTTGCACAGCGAAGGCGTCCTACAAAAAACTATCTGGCACGCTCGACCTCACAGACAGTCATCTACAATGGACTCAGGACGGCAAAACAGCCCCTTCCGTACGCGTACCACACCAAGACGCCTCCTGTGAGCGGAACAATTCCATTCCACGCGCGTTGCTTCGCTGCTCACTCCCCACACCTACAGCACTTTTCTGCAGCAAAGAAGGTGCTGCTCAAGTCAGACTGAAACTCGGCCTCGTCAACGATGATGCAGGACACAACTTTACGTTCACGGCGACTTCTCAGGAAGTGGCCTATTCGGAGAGGGAGACGTTCAAGGCGGAGCTGACGAACATCATCAGTCGCAATCGCAGTAGCGGCGTCTTGGCCACTGCGACGAACGCTGGGGCTGTTGCTGCACCGGCGCAGACACCCAAAGTACCCGTGACGGCTACTTCGACATTGACCCCTTCAAAAGCCGCGACGCCTGTTGCATTTCCAGCTTCGAGAGCCTCGACATCGCGTGCCACCTCTGTCGTGAGTGATGTAAGGATGCCGATTCTGTCGGGACAAGACACAGCGACGGATTTTAGACTTAGAAAGCGGGTTCTGTTGACGAATCTAGAGTTGTTGGCGTTGCACAAGGAGCTCGTCATGAGTGGTCAAATCACCGAGGCCGAATTCTGGGAAGGAAGAGAGGTGAGTGTGTTTTTGCATTGTTGTTGTGATGCATGATGCCCATCTTGCCCGTCCTCGTCGGTCAACTATGTATTGACTCTGCCGACCTTTGCGACGTAACGCGCCGTCGATATACGTAGCACCTTCTCCTTGCAGAGGCAGCAACAGAAAACCAAAAACGTGGCCGTCCAGGTCAACTGGTAGATCCCCGCCCACAAACGATTGAGGGCGGCGAAGTCAAAATTGTCATTACACCCCAGCTCGTACATGATATATTCGAGGAATTTCCAGTGGTGGCAAAAGCATATAATGATAACGTACCAAACAAGGTGGCTGATCGTTCCTTCGCGAGCCAATGTGTAATGTTGACCTCCGTCTAGCTGTCGGAAGCAGAGTTTTGGAAACGCTACTTTCAGAGCAAGTTGTTCAATGCACATCGAGCTTCCATTCGTTCTTCAGCGACGCAACATGTTGTCAAGGAGGATCCAATATTTGACAAGTATCTCGAGAAGGATGACGATGGTCCGTGTCATTCCCATTGCTCGTAGCTACCGAACACTAAGGTCCAGATGGGGTTAGAACTGGAACCTAGACGGCCAAGAGACGACGTGTCAGATTTATACATCAATCTTGGTGCTACACTGGAGGATCACGGGGAGGTAAGCTAGGGTAGTTCGCTGGTGATGAAATTAGGGATATTGAAGGTGTGACGCATAGACAGGAAACGAGAAAGATGTGACCATGCAAGCTGGCCGTCAGCGCGGTGCACTCCCGCTCATCCGAAAATTCAACGAGCATTCAGAAAGGTTGCTCAATTCTGCATTGTAAGTTCTGCTGGATGCTTTGTCCACGTTCCTCCTTAGTCCTCCTGTCGCCAGAGGAGATATGCCACGTAGTAAGCGACGACGAGTGGATGGGAGGGATGGGGAGGTAAAACAGTTTTCTGCAATCCCGACCATCGCTTACTTATATATGCACAGAACCCCTTCTCTGAAATTGAATACGACGATCTCCAAAACCAAGAATCGATCCCTGGCATCCTCCTCGAAATGCAAGATCGACAACGCTATTTCGAGGGACAACTGGGCAGGGTTGGGGGTGCGGGTGGCGGAGCTGAGGACTCAAGAGAAGTGGCCGATGTACAGAGTGCGTTCAAGGAACTTTTGAACGGAGTGAACGGATGGGAAGGCAGATTCGGTCAAGTGAGTCTTTACCTGTACATTAACGTTCAACTGATCCCCATTGGGATCTCGGTAGCTAAGGGTGGGGAAAGTATCCGGCGATGCGGCATTGTCGTCAATGACACAGAACGTCGCTGCGCGGTTGGATATCAAGACGAAGAAGTGTGCGTGTGTCGTCTCAATTCCATTTTTTTCGCATGTCTCTTACGTGCCTTGCCCTCGATAGCCGACTTTCCTCCTGATCTCTTCCGCCAACTCACGACGTGTCAAACAGCCGCCAACGAGTTCCTCCGACAGTTCTGGACATCAATTTATCCGCCTCCTTCCGAACCCACTACTCCAGCTTCCACCGCTGTACAGCGGTCGGCAAAAGTAGCCAAGATGGCAGTGTACCTCGGCAAGACGCATGAAAAGGTTGACGCGCTCGTAAGAGCTGCAGTCCTGGAAGGGGTGGAGGGAAACAGAGTCGTCGTCGTGAGTGGATGCTTGCCTTGAGCTTCTCGTTGCGCTATTTCCACACACCTCTTTTTTACGTGGTGCCATTTTTAATTTACAACATGATACAGGCCATGAAACCTCTGATGGATGCTGTGGAGCATGCGCTGGCGTTTCATCGTGGGAGAAGTGCCGTGGGTGGCGGGGTTTCTCTGGAGAAACCTGGTGGCGTCAAGCTCATATGAACGCGACCTGGTGCGGGCGTGAATGGTTAGCTATGGCTGGCGTCTACTTGTGCCCGTCGCTTCATCGGTTGCTTTTCCTCGCAGGTCCTCCCTCGAGCCCACACTGATTCGTCTCGTGTAGTTATTGGTTCATTTCGTCGGTGACACACGCCTCACCATCAAGCATTCGACCCTTTCTAGGGCGCTGTTTTGTTGCCTCGTGCCTCATTGCCTACCTCTACACCGAAACGACATATATGTTCATCTAATATCCGAACTAGGCTTCCACCCTATAGGGAGGGTTTATGATACACACGATTGTTGTCATGCCATGATAAATAAATCATGTCAGTTACGATGCATTGCAGAATGACGTTGTCTTCAACAGCCTGCGTGAGTGGTGGAACGCTTCAAGTTCCGCCGGGACCACCGAATACAACATTCAACTAACTATCCTGCTCATCTCGAGCGCACTGGAACGTATGGCTTCACAGTCCGATTCGTTTTTGTGACCATTTCCGCATCTACGATTTATCAGATTTGATGTAGACGGTCAAAAGTCAGGGTTATGACTTGGACTGCGCTGTAAACCACCACCACCACCATCATCACTAGTACCCCTACGTGAACGACTTGGTCCCGAGCGCCCGAGCAGCCATCCCCTTCATTGAAATGCAAATGCGCCGCTGCACTGCACTTATACTGCACTACGCTTGACAGGCAGGCCGGGGGTTCAGCCCGGGGTTCCTCCCGAGCCCTCACGCGCGCACGGACTCCGAGTCTATCTATCCACGCGGCGATCGGAGCCTCACGTGAGGAGAGGCATACTATGGCGCCAGTCGGGTCGGGTTGGGTCGGGTTGGGTTGGGGTTGGGTATACGTCACGATATCATTTCATTTGCCTGCCACCAGTCTGGCCCACCACACTGTGACGCACCGTTCGTCCGCTCGATGGATCGATGGATCGATGATATTTCGCTCTGATTCCGCGGGTGCTAGTGCGTTGGTATATCTATATCCTGTACGGCCCGTCGTGGTCGTGGTCGTCGTCTCCGTTGGCTGGCTGACACATTCGTGTTTCCTGTCTCATGTCTGTAAACCAGATCTGATTGAGAGACGTATGTTCAGAACGTACGGAACGCGACGTGCATACTAACCATTCCTTATTAATAATCCACAAGACCCGAACGAACCACAATGTTGCATCGTGCGCAGCGGAATAGCACGTCCTCCCGTTACAGTCCAAAGACACATAAATACACCATCCAGTTACAATTATAAGGGGGGTGCAACAGTTGAAGCTACCATTAAAACCCGACAGTAAGCAGACGAGCAAAAGCCCAGTGTCAACATCAGAGAACGTCCGAGGATGTGTGTGTCCAAGGGTGATGCGATAACGACAGAAATACAAGAACGAGAACGTATAGAGTTTGCCTCGGGAAGCGTCGTTCAAAGGTTCCAAGCGGTCGCGTCGTGAAGCGTCCGTCCCCCGGAGCTCAAAGCAAGGCTTTCCAGCCGGCGTCGCGACATTTCTTTACCAAGCGTTTCACTTCCTGAGAGCGCGCGCGCGTTGTTACGAGCAGGGTGTCGGGCATGTCGACGATGACCAGATCGTCGACTCCAAGACAAGTGATCAGCCGTCCAGAGCCTGGGACGACGATCCCACCAGCAACCTGCTCGGTGAGGACTGAGGGAAAACAGCGTTGGCGGGGGTATCGGATACGAGACAGAGCACGTACCCAAGTTAGTGTCACCAAGTACGCGAGGCTGATTAGATTCTGCAGGAAGAAGATCCGCGAGAGAAGAAAAGTCTCCGACGTCATCCCAACCTGACAAAAGTGACGTCAGAGAAGCATCCTTTTGATCCGTCAAATTCCACGGAACATACCAAAAGTCGCAGGTACGACGGCCACCCTGCCCTCGACAGCACCAGGCTCCGCCACCGCGTTGTCGATAGGAATTTTCTCGAGAGAAGGCCACACTTCAGCTAGCGTCGCTTGGCGCATTTCTTCGTCCGTCCAGACGCTGGCGATCTTTTGAAGCCCATCGTGTAGATCAGGCTTATAATCCTTCAGGAGGTCCATGAGCACAGTCGCTTTCGTAACAAACATGCCGGCATTCCATCGGTAGTTACCCGTGCCAATGTAGGCAGCAGCGGTGCGGGCGTCCGGTTTCTCCTTGAAGCTTGACACGAGTCTCGCATTCGGAGCCTGCTTTATGGCCAACTTATCGCCGAGACGGATATAACCGAACCCAGTGGACGGGTGTGATGGCGCGATACCGATAGTGACAAGGTAGTCTTTCTTTGCCACTTCGACCGCCTCAGCGATCGCTGACAGGAACGCATCGTCTCCAGAAATCATGTGATCGGCGGCGAATGACCCAATGATAGCGTCAGGGTCCCTTTTTGCGAGGACGGCAGCTGCGAGACCGATGGCTGCCATAGAATCCTTGGGCCCGGGCTCACAAATGAGGTTGTGAGGTAGGAGATCCGGCAATTGTTCGTGGATGGACTTGACGTGTCCTGGTCCAGCAACGACGGTCGTACGAAGCGCAGAAGAAAGGGGTAACAGCCGATCCCAGGTGGCTTGAATCAAGGACCTTCCTTTCAAAGTAAGGTCCAGGAGGAACTTTGGGTGTTCCTCTCGGGACAAGGGCCAGAGGCGAGTACCAGCTCCTCCTGCGGGAATAACTACATAAAATCCAGGAATGTCGCGTTGCGAGCATGAGATAGGAGTTATAGCGTTATCTCCGAGCGGGGAATGAACGAGAAGAGCAGAGGGGACTGCGGAAAGAGTGGGGATGTGATGAGGAGAAAGGAAGGGGGACTTTGCACGGAGTTGAGGACTCCCGGGGATGGGCGTCACAGAGCCAGGGGAGGCAGTGTTACGACTTCCGTTGACGTTGTGGTTCTGCCGAGAGAGAGCGTTCAGCCAGGGGAGTGGGGGGTCAGGGTCGTGCATGCAATGGACGTACATTCAAGCTCTCCTTGACTCGTCTCTCGAGACTCGCATTGGCGAGTCTCAGGTCTGCACACTCTTGACGAAGCTCGGATATCTCGGCTTGCTATGATGCTCCTTGTTGGAGGCCAAGTTCTATCACTCAGAGAGACTGAGAGCGCACCGATTTCTGCACCGCACCCAGTATCTGCGCGAACATGAGCTCTACGCTAGGCGCATTGGCGGTGGTATCTCCCTGCGCGGGTAAAGAGCCAGGAATGTAGGACATGTTGACGGTCTCAGGTCAAGGGTATTCGTGAGGTGAAGAAACGCTGAAGTCGTTTTGCAAAACGTGTATGGGCCCAATTGCCGTAACACCTCAAAATTCTAATTCGGTGTAGTCTCGGTTCGGACAAGACCGAACAGCTCGTACCAGTCAGTACATTACCCGCGGCGCTTGCATAAACAAGGTAAGAACTTCTCAACCTCGGTATGGGATTAAGCAGCACTAGAAGCACATTCCTCCGCTTGACGTAGGTCGCAAGCCACAGAAGGATCAAGACGATATTGTCATTCGTCGATAATAATGGCACAGCAGAAAGAGTGGGAAACTCGTTTCCAACGTGATCAGTTGACAGTCTGTTTCAAGCTATAGTAGTAATCATCTCTCTAGAGGCGAATACGCATCGACACGGCAGTGGGTAACGATATCGACAGACGACTCCACCGGGAGGACGGCTAGCGACAGGGAAATGAAGTGTCAACTTTACCCAAAACCAGCACGGTTCCTGAACCGATCCCATCTAAACCGGTGGGACCTACTGCTTACCTCGTCAAGTCCAGTCCCAATCCTCAGAAATGATGGCTATGAACGTGAACTAGTGGCGCACTGCCTAGTCACCATCACCCTCAAACTCCACCGCCTGATATTTGCGTGCTTTTTTGTGTGGATTAGCGAGCGACGCTCCTTTCGGCCGAGTAGACGTCGACGGCTCTGTTTAGAAGGCACGTGGAGGTCAGCAGGCAGAGCGGCGTCGTGCAGAGTTCGTAACCCACTCGGCTCAGCCTCGCTTGAAGGAGATTTCGATTTGGCCTTTTTCGCTGCCTTGACGTGTGCAAGCTCCACCTCCAACGACTTGATCTTCCGCCGAGCAGCTTCAGTTTCGTCTGCACCTCGAAGCATCGCTGGACGCTCAGAGATGTGCGCTTTCTTCGGCGGAGAACGGACGTGGGCGGCTTCAAGAGATGCAAGGCTTCATCTCCAGAACGTTCTCTGCAATCTGGCAGACACACCTGACTTGGCGCGGGATGGTCCCGCAGCAACGGTAGTCTGGGCGGAAAACGAGGGCGGGTTCAATCGACACTTGCGAGATTGTGCTTGGAGAGCAATCTTGGTCAAGCGTCATCACTGCTCAGGAATAGACAGTCCATCTTTCATACCGCACCGAGGATGGTTGTCGCATGAGACGCTGCTTCCTTGGCGGACAATTCGACCAGGGGAATATGTACCGGTTTTTTCGACGTAGGTCCCAGCGTAAGCTAGAGATGACGATCCTTCATTGACAAACGTACGGGACCCCCCCCAAAAGACCAAATTCACGTTTATCTTCGCACCTTGGTCAGGTGCCCAGTCGCCGACACACAGCTCACCATTCACAAACGCCTCGCACAAATCGTGAGCGAGGCTTTGCAGAATCTGGGAGCTCGACTCCGAACCCTGCAGGAAAGGAAACCAGCCCGGCTTCGTGTCGGAACGTGCCCAATCAAAACGCCAAGAGCGAAACTGCTGGACGAACGACAAACTGCGACATATCTCGCGCCGACCATGATCCACGCCACCACCTCCCTTCGGGTCCCTTCAAGCCGACGTATACGGTCCAGGAGGACTCGCTGACCGCGGACAGGACGACGAAACGATGAAAACCTTGGTAGATGATTTGAATGAGCTCATCGAGCGCTCCGAGATGAGACAGGACGTCCATTTCGATTCGTCACACCAACCTAGGGCGAGTGCGGGATGGCAGAAGCAGACTTGAAGCGATGTGAACGACCGTAGCAAAACCGCAATGCTGCACCGCCACTCTGGACCGTCGGCGATCTGGTCCGATGGACTGTAACAACTTCGGAGCTATTCTCATTCACCAGCCTTGGTACGACGACAGGATGCCAATGGCATACAACGGAGAAAAGTAAAGGAATAGGAATATGGATAAGCAGGCTTACAGGGGTAGACTGTAGCGCTCGTTCGTCTCCCAGCCAGAACATAGGCGCTAAACCCCGAAGCTATCGCGTTTGTGGACATCAGAATTGGGTTGGTCGCCGTCGACGAACAACGAAAAAGGTGGTCTAATAATATCGGAGCCCATTTCTTACGACATGTCAATTCGGAGAGAGAGCCAAGGATATAACAGGATAAATGCACGCGCGGTACGCTTTCTGACCTTCCAACCGGATCACGGAAATATGTGTATCGGAATTCAAGGTGCATCGACCGGGTTCCAGCTGATAGCGCCTGCTTTCCCGACGTCAAGGCCATCTAGAAGCGTCATGTCCTCAGAACCGAGCGAAAAGTCATATATCTCTGCGTTGGATTTGATCCTGCTCGGAGTAGTCGACTTTGGAAGGGGAACGAATCTGCAGAAACAAGAACGAATAACGATTTAGATTCGATAGATTCCTCCACAACGATGAATGAGATGAAAAACGCACCCTTTCTGCAAAGACCATCTGATGAGTATCTGAGCGGGATCTCGTCCGTGCTAGATTGATGGGATAGAAGGCATGAGGGCACTGGAGCGGCGCGGTGATGATAGTTCAAACCTTCTTTGCTATCGCTTGAATCACTGGATGGTCCATTTGCCCGCGCAAAATCGGGCAGTACGCTTGCACAACAATCCCGTGGGCACGACAATAATCCACAATAGGCCGTTGCTGGCATAGAGGGTGCAGCTACGTACAAAGAAAGAAGTTACCTCATTTAATGACAATAAACATGGTACATACCTCAATCTGATTCACAGCGGGCATCTGCAGCCCCGCAGTTTCGATTTCTTCGAGATGCTTGATACCACTGGATTCCAACGTGAATCAGAGAACCAGAAGGCAGATCATGTAAAACCGACTAGTTCGATACCCCGACTGTCTTGATTTTCCCTGCCTTTTGGGCATCTAGCAAGGCGCGGTAGGTAGCCAAGCGTCGCTCCGTACCAGAGAATGGATCGTGGATCAAAAATAAGTCGATATAATCTTCCGAAGGGCCAACAATGCACACAAAAAGGACAAGTGAGTTACCAAACAGTGACGTGATAGATTCCCCTACCAAAACCAAACCGTGCGAGCGAATCGTCGACGCCTTTGAGAGTGCTGTCATAACCATGCGTTTTACTAATACATTTCGTGGCTTGCATGCAGAGCGATAAGCGTCATGATGAACCATGCTTGAACATGCACGCAGCGTACTGATGAATACGTCCCCCCGTTCGAGACCGCTATCTCTGACGGCTTCACCGACTGCGGCTTCGTTCTTGTATGCTTGGGCTGAGTCGACGTGCCTATAAGCACCGACAATCAGGTGCTGAAGCGCTGAAAGACCGCGGTTCGTAACGAATCAATCACATACCTATAACCGGCTGCAAAGGCTGTTAGAACGGACGGTCGTGTGTTGTAATTCTGGTACACGCCAAACCCGAGAAGGGGCATCGCATGTCCTTTGGCCGCTGAGCGTCAGCAAGGATCATGAACAGGATTGAACTCTAAATACCTGACGTCAACTGGACGGTTGATTTGATGGCAAGCGACATCTTTGTATGCGAATACGTTTGTTGATAGGTAACTGCACTTGAGGGTTTCGAACGGAATCAAATGAACGGCATCAACGTCAGATCGTCGCAAGAAGTTGATGCACAACCTGCACAGCCGATGATCATGATAATCTGGAAAGCAGGTCATGTGACCATTTTTGGCAACATGAGAACATCCAAATGCCCCGGAACATCGTGTTACCGAGCCGAGGCGATTTGTTCTGTTCGTAGAGGATGGTTACCGAAACTCTGGCACTGAAATGGACGGAACTTGCATCGGGTGGCTGTTTCCCAGCAACACCAGTGCTTGACACTCTGTGGTCGGAATTCTAACTCAAACATCAACAGCGGAACATGTGACTTCACAAAAAAGACCGAGACCAAGCTGTGGTGTGGAGTTGCTACCCGCAGGCACAGTTCCCGGGCACTGGGACGAACAAACCACACTAATCCTCATCCATGTCGCCAAGTCCCATTTCTCTCCGCCTCGCGACCCGTTCTCGCATAACATTTCTCGCATTCTCCGTGGCGGTCGAAAGCTGCCCAGCTTTCGCAAGTCCAGCTAACAGCGCATGGACCAGCCCGATGTGGTTGTGACGACGAAGGCTATTTTCGAACTGCCCGAAGAATTATTAAGTAAACTCATCAGAACGTAGGACGCATCAACGACGTACAGCCCAGCGTTCACGTTTCAAGTTTTCATTATTGATCTTCACAAGAACCTGACTGGCTTCCGAACGACTTCCTGTTTGCTGCAGATGTTCCAACTGTGTTTTGAGAGCAGGCAGAGGATCGTCGCGAAGGGCAAGTAAACTAAACTCCAGCTAGCAGACAGAAGTTGATTTAAAAATGGTTATCTCCACTAGGAAACTCGCTTACCGCTCCAGTGGGATACGTGCTTATCCGATACTCAATCAGCTCTCTAGTTGGGCGGATATTAATCCACGGGGGGAAAGGATTGATAACAATTACCCACCTTGCTTTCCGCAGCCAGCCTTCTCCGGATCCATTATATTCGCCGTGGCGAACAGGATACGGCTTTAATCCATCGAGCTCATAGACACTACCTATAACGGGAATGTAGACGACAAAGTGATAAGCGTCTTCGGTCTTCTTCGGTAGTCCTAGTCCATCTAACGAGATAGAACTTGGCGGAGAAAGTGCGTTGTGTGCCTCGCGTAACCAGTCTGCACTGGTCACCGCCATCCCACACGTTTGTGGGTCCATTCCTGTCGTAAAACTCATCAAGTCTGCAAGCTGTGGGCCTGCAGGGAGTGACGGTATATTTCCTAGCGCATTTATCACTGCGAGGGTTGCACAGGCATTGTTAACCGTTTGTTGTGCAAAGAAGCCAGGGAAATCGGTATCGTACTGTCCGGCAGTGCTGCTCGGCTCGCCGGCTGTGGAAGGCAGCCATTTGAAGAGGAATATGAGAGCGTGGAGAGGCTGGAGCGCAGACAGTGCCTCGGGATCGAGCGAGTACAAGTCATCAACGATGTACGGAACACCGAGCGTTCTCAAGAGCTCCCTGATTATTGCAAGGATTTCAGTTTGATTGCAGGGAATAAATGAGGCTGAGTACGTACGTGAACACGCCTGGATCAGATTCTGTGAGCTCCCAGCCGCTCGAATCTTCGTCAGACATGACTGTCCAGTCGACGACAGGAAATGCGAGGCAGACGGACGAACAGACGCGTCATAGCCACGTGACTATTTGTTTGGCGAAGGCTTTAGATCCAAACAAAGTGGAGTCTTTCATGTCTACAACTGCGATAGTCGAATCCCCTCCTCCAGTGACAGATGCCAGAGCAGCAAATAGGGAAAGGTTTGAGCTAGAGCTCGAATTCGTACAATCTCTCGCAAATCCCTACTATTTGCACTCCCTGGCCCAACAAAACATACTCGATCAACCCGCGTTCGTCAATTACTTGGAATATTTACAATACTGGCGAGAGAAAGATTATGCTCGCTTCATACAGTCGGTGTGGTCCGGTCCCTGTTTTGACACTGACCGAACGTTCTCGAAGCTATCCTCATGCTCTGCACCATCTGGAGCTGCTTCAGCATGCTCGTTTTAGGTCGGAGATAAAAAAAGACGAATGGCGAGAGTATCTCAATCAGAAACAGTTTGATCACTGGCGAACGTGGCAAGTTTGCGGCTCAACTTGTGCCCTCAAAGATCTCATGATTCAGCATCTAGGCGAAACTATCCTACCGTACCTATTCCTCCCGAGGCACCACATGGACAGGAACCTGAGAAGCACGTTGCATAGCATTATCGTGATAATCTTCTAGCTTGATCCATTAGGAATGTGCCCATCGGTCGCTTGGTATTATTATTAAGAGAGTCAGAAACAGAGACCGTGGCTCTAAGATGAATCCAACCGCTTTCTTCTGTGTTCCACTCAAAAGACTAGTGATGATGACCTGAGGCAAACTCTACAGCATTGTGTTATTCGAACAAAGCAAACCCAAAAACCGAGTCGTCTACGTAGATCCGTGTGGAGCTAAATCATATTTTTCGCACGCTGGCTTTTGGAGCATGTTTGACATTGCCTCATGCATCCAGAGACTTCCGAACACGAACCAATATTGTCCGACGTGGAACAAAGCATAGGAAGTCCCGACGATGAAGACACCATTTCCAGAGGCGAAGCCGACATCCATATCCATATCGCGTCCCAGGCAGAGAAGAAAAGCATTTGGTGGATAAATGCACTCATCAACTTTTGTTTCATCTTGGCATGGTACAATCCACTCAGCTTTGGGTTTCTGCCGGAACCTCTGAACGCCTCCATTCAGGTTCCTTTTTGCGACGGTGCTCTCCGTGTATAACAAATGGATGTTTTCTCCAGACCACTTTAATTTCCCCTTCCCGCTATTCGTAACCACCGTCCATATGTTCATCCAGTTTTTGCTGGCTGCTTTGCTTAGATTCATTTTCCCAAGAAGTTTCGCTCCTGATAGAAGGCCCACACTGCGTAACTACAGGTGAGTGAGCTTGGACACGAATCCCGCAAGTTGATACCATTCTCGCAGTATCAAGGTTACCCCTCCTGCAATGGCAACTGGCATTGATATCGGACTGTCCAATGTTTCTCTGAAGACCATTACATTATCCTTCTACAGTGAGCGTTCTTATCAGTGACTTTCTTCGTTCTCTTGAGCGGCACGCAGCATGAATGATCGGTTGACGTCTGATTCCTGTAGCCATGTGCAAGTCCTCTTCGCTAATATTTGTCCTCTTATTCGCGTTTCTCCTTCGACTCGAGCCATTTTCCATGCGCTTGGTCATTGTGATCCTGGTCATCTGCGCGGGAGTACTGTTGATGGTCGCCTCAGAGTCTGCTTTCGTATTATCTGGATTCTTGATGGTCATCTTCGCGAGTGTTTGCAGTGGCCTTCGCTGGAGTCTCACACAAGTCGCGATGCAAGACAGATCCATGGGGCTTGATAACCCGCCGTCCATGATATTTTGGTTGTCACCAGCTACAGCTGTTACAGTGGCTGTGATTAGCATCGCTTGGGAAGGGTGGAACGAAGTGTTCTCGTCCCCTTTCTTTGCTACCGTGGCCTCAACGACGAATACACTCCTTATGTTTATTGCTCCTGGCATCCTCGCCTTTTGCATGGTCATGAGCGAGTACTAGTACGTTCGACCGGTTGCGTTCCCTGTCGCGTACACATCGAGGCTGACCACATTCTTGTACAAGCATCATTCAACGCGCTGGCGTTCTTCCAATGTCCATAGCAGGGATAGCCAAAGAAGTCTCGACCATCACTATCTCTGCCTGGTTCTTCGGGGACGAATTGACACCTGTGAATATCACGGGTGTTGCTATTACCGTTTGCGGTCGGACTTGATTCTCGGTCTGGTAGATCATTGGCTGACCATGGGGACGATAGGCATTGCGCTCTTTACATATCACAAGTATCGCAAGAGCGTCGACTCCAACGTTGCTTTTGATGCACGTGGCAATGTGGTGCGACTCGATGGTCGAGAAACGTCGGTATATGACCATGATGTAGAATTGATTGCGAGATCACACAATTCCAGACCTGTAAGTTGATTTTTGTGTGTGCGTGGCCGGCTACTGAATCAGATGCCACAAAGATCCAAGCAGAGAGGGACATCTTCTCCGCGGAAGGGCTTGATGAAGGGGAGGAAGATGCCGAAGAAATCCGGAGTTTGAGGAGCTCTAAGCAGAATTGGGCCGACGAGACGTACAGATGAATTAGCACTAGTTCTCATACGTGGGTGAGTAGGGTCTACAGTGATTCGACGGACTGAATACACGTGTAGCATCATTCTGAGAGGGTGCGCGACTTGAATACTAATGCATGTAAATTGATCCGACATTTGAATGTAGCCGCTGACTGATGTGTGCCGTCGACAGCGGAAGGATGCTGCGGGTTCGACTGGTTTTTGCTGCGGCCGAGCGTTGAGTGAACTGAAGTGATGACATGGCGTTCGGCATGTGGTGCCGGATGTGGAAACAATATAGTTGCGAGGCACAGCAACCACTCGGCCAGCTGGAAACAGTGTGAAACTCAGTGTCATTTCGGCAGCATCCACACGCCGGGTATCTGGACGAGGGCTCCGAATTCCCATAGACAGCCGCGGCCCGGGTGGGGTGTTTGACGTGTTTTTCAGTGAGCTCATGATCTTGTTACGGCGTCTTGGGCCCGACTCATATATGTCTGTGTTCGCTGGTCAGGAGTTACGGGCCTAACATCATGATTGCCAATCCTCTTACGGCACCGCTTGAAACAAATGCAGGTACTCACGCGATGTGATGTTCTGGAACTGACTAATCCCCGGCGGTTAACCCGATCTGTTTTACTGATCAGAAATCGATCAATGCACTGCTACCATTGTGGTCTCTTGAGTAAATTCTTTTGGCGGCGGTCGCTTAAGAGGCTTTTTACAGATCACAAGTGAGAATCGTTTCAGCGAGAACTCCAGATTCGCGGATCTGGGCTATATGAGTCAACGCTTATTGGTATATTTTTTGCGGTGACACTAACGTGACAGCCTCGAATGCCCTCGAGGTAATATTTAGTGGGGATATAAACAGCCCCATACCTTCGTCATCGAATAATTACTCCCCATCATCCTCGAATCATGGAAGGCTTCCAGTTCATCATCGAGTCTCCCCAGGAAGCTCAAAGTCACAAGAAACGCCCTCGTCTCGTCACGTCCTGTGATAATTGGTACGTTGCCTCGTGCTGTTTTACGTTCCCCCCCCCCATCTTCACCTGTTCTCTTTCAGTCGCTTAAAAAAGGTCAAATGTCTTCAGTCCAGTACGGACTCGCCTTGCGAAGCATGCAAGGGCGCAAATATCCTATGCAAATTTCGAGATCGAGAGCGCTACTTTGCCGAACGTAGTCGAGCCATCACCGGACCTAACGTCACACGTCCACCCAGCAGGGCTGGATACGCATCTCACGAAATGGCCAGGACCGAGAGCACTATCCCAGAGTTTCTTGTATCAGATGGCCCTCCAGCGCAATCACCGTCCATGCATCGCGCCTCGTCATATTCGCCCCCTCAGTCAACGGCACAAAGTAACGATGGTCATGTACGCTACCAATCTTACCCTCTTGACCATTCCAAGAGTTCAGGATCTCACAACGGTCACCGTGCCACCCATTCCGCTTCTGGTCTTTCGTACGGAAGACAGGTCGAGCCATCGCCACAATATAGGTCGTCCATGCTTTTCGATGCCGGACACCCGTCGTCTCCTCAGCGGGCCTGGATGCAACAGTTCATACAATCGTTCGCCAGCAACATGGGCGTGCAGTGCCCATTCCTCAGTTACGAAGACATGTACGACAAGTTTCGACGTCAAACGTTGACTCCGCTGCTTTCGAATTGCATAGCTGCTTTGGGTGCAAGGTGGCGTACCTGGCATGGACTACACAGCTCATGCTTGACGTCCCTGCAGGTTCTCCGACATCCCTGAGGTAGTCACAAGGGGCTCGCAAGCCGTCGCTGAGACCTACTGTGATATCGCGAAGGTGAGTCCATTCTCGCTTGACAGTTGCCGGCGCCAACCGAGGTATAATAGGAACAACTCTCAACATCGCTTCAACATCCTTCTGTTGAGACCCTCCAAGCGGCGATTCTTCTTGCGTGGGCAGAGTACAAGAGCGGGCGTGGGCATGGTACGTTCTTGACAACGCATCCATCGAGTCGTTGCTGATAAGCGCGGGACCAGGTTTTCGTCAGTATAGCGATGTGCGTGTGGTTCGAACCGATGTGCGAGTTTTGCCTGATCGGCACTTCCCACAGCTCGCCGTGCAGGCTGCCATGGCGATTGGCCTGTCCGAAGCATCGTCGCTCCAACTGAGTCCGTACGATCCGTATCAAAATCGACTACGGATGACATGGTCAAGTTTGAGTCAGTTGCGGCTTTACGCCTCCTCGTGTATGCCTCTTTCTACGTTCTCGCGGTCTCTCGGGCTGATTGTCGCTCTGATCGGTTCAACCAGTGGCGGCGCAGAAACTCGGTTGATGACATCTGCTGTTCACATATGAATGAGGTGGAGCCCCTCCGACGGCAAAGATCGCAACTATTGAACATCATACCCTTTTTAGTCATTCTTCTAAATCACACGCGGAGTTTTAGGCATCATTCACTTTTTCATTTTTTTTGGCATGTCTGCATAATCAAACGATCCAGGGTAACATGTCATACACATGCGCAGCCGTCGATGGGGGGGAGGGGGGTTGTTTTTTCTTTTTTCTTTCTAAACGGAATATATTTACATGTAGAGTTGCTTCTTTTTCATTCCGTCATGTATGGACGATTTGTCACTTTACTCTTAGGGAAATTATTATCTGATAGAATATGTAATTTACATCGTGTTCTTCGAATGTGAGGGAGTGTGTAATACCTTTGCAGGTTGATGGCGTCCGAGTCCAGGCTTGAGAAGGCAGCCTTTACATGCACGTCTGAGATGCGCGCTGTCGGCTGCTTACGGAGCTTCCCCCTTCCTTCCTGGCAAGAACAGGGAACTGTCACCGACGACGACGACGACCTGGGTGGGTCCCCGGGAATACTTTTTAGTGACTAATTAAATGCTCCCTACCTCGCGTACCATGCCTGATCTGACGGCATTGCTCGAGGAATTTCAAGAAAGAGAAAGTTAGACACCGAGCTCGACACGAGGCTGGCTTTTTGGTCGCTAGTCGCCTCGTATCGTATCGTATCATACATACGTTACTCGGCCCCCCACCCCCCTTCCTCCCCCTCCGAAAACCCGACAAAGCAAAGGACAAAGGTGGGGGAGCTGCGGAAGTGTTTTTTTTGCTTTGATTTGATTTGGTTTTCGGGCGCTTCGAAATATATAATAATAATAATGATAATATAATGTACGTGGCCCAATTGGCCTATTCCAATTTCCAAAACGTTTACTCAAACATATGCATATGTATGCCTTTTTTTTTTTTTTCGACGCCCATCTCGGTCGTGGCCGGAGCAAGGGGGCCGACTGGGCTGTGCTACTGGTGACGGATCCACCCGACGCTTTGGCAAAAAGATCATCGTAAATCAAGTTACCTGGGGTGGGGAGGGAAGTGGTGGCGGACGCGCGGAGGGACCATGCACCAAGGAGGAGAGGGTCCCATTTGGAATGGAATATGAGTCGAATTCAGCAAGTTACACGTATGTGACTCCACTCCACTCCAACTGCGCTCCACTTGCCTTCGTACGAACGTTCGATCGCCACTGGTGAAACGCCCAGGACCTGTTTCGGTCACCGAAACGCGATAGCGGGTCGCTGCAACTTGGGCTGGTGCACCTCGCCTCGGACTGGCTGGCAGGGGGGTAGTCTCACGTCGGGGCATTTGCGCAGTGGGAGGCGGGGTAAGGGCATATCGGTTCTTCGAAGTAGGTTCGTCTTTAGAGTCCAGGTTCTTCGTATGCGGTTTTGCCCATGGTCAACAAGACGAAGTATGGATGTTTCATAGGCTGTTGTTCGGTGCCCAATTACAATTATTGTTCCTCTTCCCGTTGGTCGAAGGTTACTAGTTACTGTCGGAGGTCGTGCGTCACGTAGGGTACTCGGGAACGATTCTACTGCAACTTCTCAAAGTCCGTGAATACCGCACATATGATTCGTACACGCGTATCGGTATGGTTGATGGACCTTGGAGCCTAGCCAAAATTGGTGAATGATATGATATCATCAAGCGCGGTACTACATACACATACACATACCCCCAACCCTCTTTGGAACCGAATGCAATATCCTGAAAAAACGACTGTCCGGGTGGTTGAATGATTCTCACAGCTTACCACCCACTTCGAATCGCAAGATCTAGACATCGAGACGCATTGGGGGTTCGGCGCGCTCGAGGTATCACATGCAACGGTTCGTTGCTGCGTGCTACCACACCCATACCGATCGAATCGCCCCTTCCAAGTGGAACGCCCGTCTAGACTCTACGGTCTACTGCTGCCAACGGAACGTCTTTGAGTTCCGTTCCGGCGCCGTTGATGTGACACTGTTGGTGCCTGAGCAAACGACATTTAGGCGTTACCTTAAAAGACACACTACCGCGAGGTTCGCGCACGGACGGTCATCTCAACGCAAGGGGTGATAGGTATTCAGGACCGACTTCCGGGATCATATCGTATGGAGCCGTGCACCGGAGTCTGAGTGTTACCGGTGAGTATCGCCCGAGCGTGATCGAAGGTTTGCTTGTCGATGGAGCGGTAGCATTTTGATTTTGTTGTTCCTCCCGATCGTCGTTTTGGGGGACCTTCGGGTAATATATGCCAACCCTCAAATTTCCATAAGGTTACTTACTTACTTACTCGAGTGCCACGTCACAGTACCTGCCATCGGGTAAATTAGGGGCGTGAGAACCACCCACGCTGGTGACCGGTGACGGGAAACCGCCATTCTGTCAAACGAGGAGAAAGCTGGAGAAGGTGAAAGTCGCGGTCGCCGGAGAGTAAAAAGTCAGCGCTTTGCTGCCAACCAATCGCTGGATCGATAATAGACGGGAAAGTCTAGCGTGCGTGCGTATCCGAACGACACCCAGCCAGCCCATCGTTGTGTTGGTGCTTGCGCGATCGTGCTAGTTCGCATTAGGAACTTCGACCAGCTCAGATATCTGGTCCCGAGGGCGACGACGGCGTTGACAGTTTTTATGTCAGGACGTTATGGTTGCCGGAATGGCAGTGTCGCTCGACTAGGTTTGCACATGTAATTTCACCTGCCATCGCCATGTCCCGTCGCTTGAACGGCATCTAGTAAATTACGGTCGGGACACAACCATATCATTCTATCAACGGTGCACAAACTAGTCCGATGCGATGAGCATTTGGTTGATTACAGCAGCGTTCCTGTCGAGCAACATCGATTGGTATGATCGTCAGGCGTTATCCCCATATTCACGTTGATATAGTAAACCGCTGTTCGTACTGTTGTTGTGCGTGCTTTCCACTGTGGTTTGATCATCGGATTGGCAACGCATAGTGATTCGGGGCTCAAGGGAGCGTACCCGGAGATATCGATATCTACAGTACTACTGGATCCCATTTGACTCCCGTTGACGATCGCAGGTCTTTGACACGCCATGATAATCCAGTCATTCACGTCGCGAACTTGGGGGGACTACACCAGTTCGATCCTATCCAATTAGAGGGTCGCCACCCCAACTATCGTTTCCATCATCCCAGCAGACTCGAGCATGCCCCCAGTCGGCACTGCAAAGGCACAGACAGCCCTATCCCTAGATTCGCGCGTTCGAGAACCAGGACGGGTGCTTCACAGTGTCCGACGCGACGTCGTGGGCCCAAGCCTCGAGTCGGCATTGTTCCGACGGAGGAGCCAGAACAACGAACATTCTGTCGTCGATATGACGGTGTAGGATCAGTTCACTATTTCAATGAGAGGCACGTCTCTGAAATGTCATCGGTAACCCAGAAAACCAAGACCTAACGAAAGCTACCTCGGCCGTTGACCAGCCCCCTGACCAGCCAGGACCGTTCCATCAATGTAACCGCCTCAGATGCTGACGGTCGGTTCCGGGGGAGAAACAGAAACAGCGGCGGAAACAGAAACAGAAACAGAAACAGAAAGGGGGATCTGTATATATTGCATTGCTGGAGGGGTTTCTGCGTCTACGCTCACCTTCTGGTACAGACCTCTTCGTCCATCCGTTTATCTGCAGTACTTGACCACCCACTCATCGGCGAGAGAACCGGTCTCACGGAGGGCGGCAGGGTGCACTTTTAGTCGTCGAGACGGCGACGTCAAACGAAACGAAACGAAACGAAACGAAGAAAGGGAGTCCATCCCGAACACGGCGGAGGGGCCCGCGGTGGGAGCCGCGATAACGCATGGATGCTATGAGGATGTGAGGTAGCTGATGCGCGTCTCCCTCGCCTCGTACTTCTCGGCGCCGACCGCAACTCAAAACGTGTGATGCCGCATGTGCATGATCCGCGGACATGCGAGAGCACGTGACGGACTTGAGGGTTGGGCGCGTCTTGGGCTTGGGCCTGTGGCACGGTACTCGTGCATGATGGTAGTACGCAGTACATGCACAGTCGCAAACAGTGGGAGCCGTCAGCGAACGATTCTCCTCGAAACCATCGAAGATTGAAGATTGAAGTCCAGTGCGGGTGCAACGCTTGCAGACGCCGCACAGCCCGCGGAACCACGTACGATATACATCACATCATGTACGATCCGTTCGGAAAGATGGAAGTAAAAGTGGCGATCCCACGCAAGCCTGATCATCAAAGCGATCTCAGCTGTCGGGCCTTGCGTACGAGAATTTCCCCCGCTGGCGCGCCGGGCCAGGATCGGCGGGAAAAAGCAGCAAGTCGGACATCATGACAAGAAGCCAACTCCGTGATCCGCACGGTCATCGTCCGGGAGCGGTTCTCCCACCCGGGGAGAGCGAGTCGAAGCAACACGCAGATCGCCGGAAAAAGTCGTGGGTGCGATCAATCAGGATGATCCGGAGAATGGAAAGTCGACTAGGATATCCCGCTCGTATCATCCATTAAAAGAGTCGAAATTATATGCGCGCAACGGAAAGATGAAGCCAGACGAGAAAAGCGATGGACTAGGGTAAACGTACGGAAGAGAAAGAAAAAAAAAGTCAAGCACAAGAAGTTGCTAGTAATCGACTTCCGTCTGATGCGAACCTTGCACGCGTAGATCCGAGTGAAGAGGGAGCGGGAGGGAGTCGAGCAAGGCGTTTTTCGAACCGTTCGCCCCCTACCGCGAGATGCCAACACAAATGTTCACCCAACCGTCCGCACCTGCCAAGCACGCGCCCAGCCAAGCCATTTCCGTCTCTGGGGGTGCAACCACTCCTTGAATCAACGCGTATGCAAGATCAGGACCGGGTGATGGTGGAGGAAGGAACAGGAGCGGAAGGTGCGTCGTTAGGTAGTGTGACAGCGACTGCGTAGAACCTAGGCATTTCATTAGAACAGCGCAAGCGCGAGAGGGAAGCGTGCTTTCGTTAGAACGACGACGATAAATATATAGTCAAACTGGGTGTGCGTACCATCGTCTAATAATGGCGGTACGAGGTCTTGCATGACCGGTCCGTCGGGAAGGTATAGTCTAACAGGTACACTTCGGACGTTGTATGCCCCATCGCGATCAGGTGCGCTCTGTTGATCGCTGGATGCCGGGCGCACATGCAACGAACCGCCAGAAGTAGGCGGTGGTGAACTCGGTCTCGTAGGTGCCGTTGTGGGTACGATCTTGGAAGCCACGCGCCAATAGTCATCAAAGTTGTCTGAAACGCGTCAATGTCGTTTGTCATCGACGAGGATCGCCCAGATCAGTCAGCCAAGCTAGCTCCGAGGCGACACGTTTTAGAGCACAAGGCCCCGGCGACGAAGAAAACTCACGTTCTTTGATGCCCTCCCATATCCCGTCTTGTTCAGCCTTTCTGAGGCCAGTCATCCGTTTCGTGTTCCCCCACCGAATGAAATCTGCTTCTTTCAATTGACCCATGAAGGCTTGTTTGCAGGAATCCGCGGAGGGTGGTAACAGAAGTTTTTCGGTCGGTGGCGATGCCAGGTGAAGGATCAGTTTCAACGGTGCGACCGGTATGTTCATCCCTGATCCAGAAGCAGGCGCACTAGGTCGTATTGAAGCTGATATGATATGGTTGTCATAGATCAAACCAATCGACCAATGCCTACAACGCGTATCGTATCAGAGATACCGTCCACGACCACAGCGCGCCATGAAGCTCCCAAAACCTCCCCAAGGTCTTCGTTGACAGGTATGCGCCAGAAAGACAGGACGTACCACTTGAGCAACGTGCCCTCTTCGCTCTCGAACCACCAATCCTCCTCCTTCAATATTTTGCCAGCTGCCTCATCAAAGACGACATCCATCAGGAATCTTCGTAGTTCGGGCATGAGCAAGGGCAGGTAGCTGACCCTCGGTGCCTGGATGTAGTAGCATTCGAGTCCGCGATCAGAATTTGCGGGGAGTTCTTTGGGATCGACGCGAATTTCGAGCGGCACCGTCCCTTCCCATGAGAGACGTCGGAAAAGCGTGATCGAAGCGGACGGCGCGAACGTTGAACCAGGGTGGTTGCGCGTTGTACCGTACGCGGACATTTGACGAAGAACCCAGCACCAAACAAAGATTCGAGGCTGCAAGCAATACTCTTATGAGCACGTGACTCGCCGTATCAGTCGCTTTTCTGGTGGAAACATCAGCTATCCACCCCGACTCGTTCAATGGTGTCCAGTTCAGTCCGTTCGAATGTGCATAAATCTACAGAAGTAGGCAACGAAGTCCTCGGCGACGGCAAATAAATGTCACTGAGGGTCCTACCACGATCGACATCAGAAGTTGCTGGGTAGAACACTGCCTCGTCAAAGCACAGTGGATGCACCGACCCATACACTTACCACAGGCCTCAGCATGCGTATATTTGGTTTGGGATGGCAACCGGTGGATACAATCGTCGCATCCACCCTAACTGTGCTGGGTCCGTCTATGATCACACCGGTCATGGATCCATCAGCTAGGGTCATCCCTGTACAAGAAGTGATACTACAACTTGAGCGATGAGTTCATGGCCATCGAATCCTAGATGAAAATCTTTGTCAAGTATGCCCTCACCCCCTCAGCGCCGCGCACGATGGCACCCACGACACCGTCAGGCCTGACCACGACCACCTTCCTCTCTCCCTTCACCACCAGGTACCCCCGGTAAGCGTATCCACCGCGATCAACGACAACGTCCGCCTGCGGTACAGTCGTCACCTCAGAACCCTGCGGAAGGACGATCACCGGGCGAATCACGTCCCCAGGATACCTCCCCAACACCTCGAGGACATCCGTCGACGACGCCGCATCCGGACCGAACACGAGCACCGTGTGATAAGTCGGGCTAAACACGTCAAACAGCCTCGTCTCTGTCCCCGCTCCGGCAGCCATGACCAACTCCGTCGCATCCGGGCCCCTGTCTCCTGCCACCAACACCCCCTCATCTAATACCCCATACGCATTTACAGGCTCGGCGTGCGTAAATTCGTCCACCACGATCGGGCTCGTCCGGTAGTTCACACCGAGCATGTTCATCCGCTTTTCGCGCTCCATGGCACGCTCGGTCGTCGACGCTTCGCGTAACTGGTGGAGGATCCCGGTGGTTATGTTAAGCATCTCAGCGATGACGGGGAGTCGCTCTGTGGTGTAGGAATCGAGGAGGGAGGGAGGGGAGAGACCTTTGTGGACAAGGGATACTTTCCAGGACAGATTGAGCTGTCCAGACGACGCCATCAGCCAAGGAGAATACGCCATTCAGATATACCTACAGCATCTTGGACACACGTGTTTAGGCCTTGGCCTCCAGTAGGACTGTGAACACTGATCTAGGTTAGAAAATGCTTGTATGGTGCATAGAGAGTGACATCTACATACTGGGCAGCATCTGCACAAGTTACATCTTGGTGAGCAAAGGAAATAGTAACACGGATTGTCTTACCCCCAGCAATAAAAACTCGACCACCACCAAACTTGTCGACCATCCTGATGTTGGGCCTATCCCGAGTCATGTAGGATCGGCGAACCTGCTCTTACAATATGACTCACCGATACTCTGACAGAAAGATGACCTTTCTAACATCAATTTCACGTCCGATCAGCTCGGCCATGCATTTAATCATCAACTGCTCGTCGGCGATAAGCTGTTTCGGATCATATTCCTTCAAGATCATTAGGAACTGGAAACCATCGGGGGCTATTTCATCCGTCGGGCGAAGCATAAGGCTATCCAACCATTAGATACAACACCAAAAGAGATCAAGAAATAGACACTTACAAGTTAGAAGATCTGTTGCCCAGGAAGTGCCAGTGCTGGGTGCAATTTTAATGAGTTGTCCCACATTAAATAATCAGTGGACATAAAGTGGGTACCTCTCTGTCGATCCCTTCAACCTCTAGGCAGACATCTCCGACAAGTGAGGAAAAATCTTGCACGGTTTCGCCGAGGAACGCCAACCCAAGTTGTTTCCGAGTGACTCCTGGAAAAAACAAACATGGGTCCTGCAACAAAAGGGTTGGTTCATAGAGGTCACACACCTCTAGCACCGTCCACCCCAATAAGATATGAAGCCTCGAAAGTTTCAGAGATTTCTTCGCCATCCTTCTTCTTGACCAACTTTGCGAGTATGCGCTCTCCATCGTCTTCGAACGACTGGAGTTCCGTTCCGAGCTCGACGAAACAACCATACTTTTCAAGGTGAGAACGGAAAATTTCTTCCAGCACCGGTTGACCGAGAAGCTTTGGGTCACCCTACAGAACGTACGCAATCAATCGTCGTCGCAAAAAAGTCGAAGTACACTTGCATAAGGAATCGAGGGGGTTGGGTTGTTGTGGGTGAACATCGCAAAGGTCTTGGTGGGCTCGAGCGTGCCAGGCTTATATTCACGTATAGGCAGCACTGGCGTAGCTCTCTCATGAATCTCATGTACGCGGAGAAAGTGGAATGCTTCAAAGGTACGGGGCTATCGAAACAACAAACCACCATACTATCTATCAGCGCACATCGGTACGTGGTTTATTATATCGGGGACTTACCCAAAGCCCATGGCCACGCTGGTCGATATGGTAGTGGGGTTCCTTTTCGATTATTCGAACGGGGATGTGGTTCTGCAACAGTGTCAGCGCGACGGCAAGCCCAGATGGCCCACCACCGGCCTAGTACACCACGTATCCACGTTAGCCGCTTGTCGATCGCACCAAAAACCAGGGAGACTTGCCACGAGTACAGGCGCAACAGAAGGCGTCATGACAGTGAAACGAATCGGGGGGACTGAAGTCTACGATGTTGCACAGGGAAGCAGAATGTGCTTCGGGTCATTGCACCCCATATGTAACACTTCGGCAACCTATAGTTTAGTCGGCGACATCCTGCAAGGAGACTTTGTGTAGCTTGGTGCACTGCCGGTGGGCCGCGGCGACGGTCAACATGTGACCCCGCAGAATCATTTTATTAATGTTGGTGCACATGATGTGACCTTATCAGCGTTTATAGCTCGCGTGGTGCCTGATGGCAGTGACTTGAAATGAGGGCGTTACCTTCATCCCAATTTAGCAAATAGACAACTAGCGAGCACTCACTGAAGGAGGTATATCGTGAACGTCAAACTTGACAGATCGTATTGTAGTCAGGAGTACTCATATGTTAGCAGCCTCGTTATCTTGATGCTTCTAAATCTAGCTCAGCAATTACGCTCGCACACTTGGATTATATACCAAGGTCCACTCGCGCGAAACTGGGACGTGGGTCGGAGATGGTGTGGTGTCCAGCTGGTATCAGTGAATGAGCAGTAACTTGCAAGAAAGGTCATTTAGCGCCATGACAACATTTACTTGGATCAGGGGATGACCCTAGCTGATGGATCTATGACCCACAGCTGCGGTGTGCATGGAGATAGTGACATCACCAAATGGACTAGTCTGACGGATCCAGACATTTGGAGTGGATGCGCCGATTGTATCCACCGGTTGCCATCCCAAACCAAAGATATGCATGCTGAGGCCCGTGATATTTGAGTACGACTGCCGGTTGTCCGTAAGTGGGGATGATGGATCGGTGGATCCACTGTGCTTTGACGAGGCAGTGTTCTACCCAGCAACTTATGATGTCAATCGTGGTAGGACCCTTTCGAATAAAAGTGACATTTATTTACCGTTGCCGAGGACTTCGTTGCCTACTTCTGCAGATTTATGCACATGCAGACGGACTGGCTAATGGACTGAGGGGCTGGACACCACTGAACGAGTCGAGATGGGAGTAACATGATGAACAGTTGATGTTTCCACTGACTTGAAATGATCCATGCGGAAAAGCTAAGTGATTCCCGCGCCGTGCGCCACCCAGGATTTGCTCTTTGGACCAACGAACCAACAACGAACCAACAACGAACCACCTCCACGTCGCAAGGAAGACGGTGACTACGCTTAACGCTGCGGAAGACGCACAGGACCAACGGTCGGGCTGTGACCTCTAGAAAGACCGGGCAAAGTGACGCGCTTTGACCTTTGGCAGGTGTCAAGCTTGTTGCATTGTCTAATAGCGCCGGTACGATGGCGGTCTACGCTGTGAGTAGTGCTTATTTATCGCGAGTGGACCACGACGGATCGCTTTGGCTGTTGTGGAGGGAGATATAAAGGACAAGCTGACGGAGAGATGGACAGAGCAAACAGGAGCACAACAACGTGGACCCACAAGGACCTACTAAAACGGATCTCCCAGCGCCTGTCTTTTTTCCCGCTCTATTTCACCGACGCGTCTCTCTCCCAAACCACATCTATCTTCCCCTTCTCCCTTATCCTCCCTTCTCTCCCTTCTATCTCCCATCCCATCCTTGGTCGCACATGGCCGGCCCAAGTCGCTCCGCCCCTGCTGCAGGCTCTTCTCGACATCGCGAGTATAAGGTCCAACCACCGCGACCGCCGAATGCATGGATCCTGTACCGTTCCTTCAAGTTCGGTCAGATCCGCCAGACCAGCGAGCGTTTGTCTCAAGCGACTGTCTCTAAGAGGATCTCCGACATGTGGAGGAACGAAACGGAGCAAGTCAGGCGACATTTCGAACGGATGGCTGACAACAAGAAGGCCGAACATCAAGCACTATATCCCGATTACCGCTTCTCACCCAAGAAGAAGGAAGAAAAGGCTCGGGCTAAGAAGGATCGCAAGCAAAGCCGCCAAGCGAAAAAGTCCAAAGCTCGTGACGCCACACCCGTAGATGCGGACGCGGACGCGAACGTGGACGTGAATGCGAACGCGAACGCGTCTGCCACTATGCCGGTTCCCCCTCCCATGCCTTACACGCCCCAGCCCTATCTTATTCATGGATATCAACCCAACATGGTCTTGCCATACCCCACCATAATCCACTATGTACCAGAAGCATACTATGGTCCTGGTGGTCCCTCTCCTCCAATTTCAGCCGCGCCATCGCCTGCGCCGTATGAGGGCTCTGAGTCACCTGAAGCGCAGCCTTATCCAGAGGAAAACGCGGCTTCGTCTTCATCAAGCCCGTCTGTTCAACCCTCATCTAGCTCTGAGTCACGGGCATCTTCCTTTTCTTCGCAGCTACCTCTCAATCCACTGTGCCTTCCGTCTCTCCCCAGTTCCCACCAGCCGTCTCCTAATCCGTATGCAACTCAGCCACTCCCTACAGTCCTCTTCCAGTCGTCTGCGCCAAGTGAACTACCACTGGCCTCACCTCAGGCACAATTCCCATCAGCAGAGAACACGGTCGCTCCTACAGCGCCAGTCTTTCCCACTCAGCTGTCGAGTTTCGACCCTCAAAATTTACAGGTAAGCTTTCGTGGAACCGATGAACCCGCGCTCTCTAAACAAACGTTTAGGGGGTTGTAAATTTCGACATTCCGATCAATCAAACGCAGAACTTTGCTCAGTTCTCGCAGAGTCTCAGCGGTAGCCCATCGTTTGAGTCCTTTCGAGGGAGGTTCTCAAGCACTGACGAGAACGGTGTCTTCAATTTGTCGAATGTCGACACCTCCAACTTCTTGGCTCATCCCCAGGGTGACTTGGAGGTCGCCATGGGATCCCAGGCCCCAACAGTCGATTATAACGGAGAACTCTTCGCCGACTTTGACCTTGCTCAGTTCGAACAACAGATGGCCTCCTTCGCGGCAAGTACTTCGAATTCCGTCGCAGTTACTTCTTCTGTCCAGGAGGACCTTCAGTCGCTCTTCTATATTCCCAATAACCCTGATGCTCAGGCGTACATGTCGACGCAGCAACGTCAACCTAGTGCTTTTACGCAGGATATGATGCACTTCTTCAATTTCGAAGCTGCGGAAGGCTCTACCGAGGACACTTCTTTTACCGTACCCCCTGTCCCCGTTCCTACTACAGTCGCTCCGCAGCAGGTGCGCCTCCAGAGTACTCAGCATGCAGAAGCAATGCCCATCTTCACTCAGATGACAAACACGCCAATTGTTGCTCCTAGTGCCTCGTACGTGCCGCCTGCTGGTGCAATCTACTCCTCGATGCGTCGGGCGGCGGGTAGCTGGAAAGTACCCTTCGCCACCTTCCCCTCGCAAGTGGAAGAACCCCTGTAGTCCTGGCCGCTCCCTACAAAACTGAGCAAATCTGGTTCAACCTCTTCCCGACGGCTGTCGTACCAAAATTTTCAACACGCGTTTCGTCTCGTGATCTCGATCTATTCCAATGTCCTTCCGGACCTCAAGGGTTCATCGCTTCATCCGCTATGTTATCCCATCGGCTTGCTTTCAGTGTGCATAGCTTTGATCCTACATTGCTTTTTCTCTGCTATCATTTCCCCGAGGTCATCTACACGGTACAGCAATTCACCCACCACTTGTCGCCTGTCTCCCCATCGGTCACTTGGCCTTTCGTCTGTCCTTGGCGCATTAAGACGTGCTTCATATCGTCTATTGTCCCAAACCAACCTGCTCGACCCCACCTTAATGCTTCTTTATTCTTGGACTTGGTTCATATCTCAATTATCAGCTCTCACCACCCGCATCTCATCAATCTGTTATCAACCCAATCTCCATCCTGCGAATCGCCCTTCAGTGATTCCTTGGCACCATCGCACCCACGTTTTCCACTGATACCATATCGTACAGCTTTCTTTCTTTATACCAGCTTTTTATTGCTTTCCGAGGTTTTGGGTTTCGATAGTGGTCACATTTTTCCCCTAACATTTTCCACGCCGAACTGGCTTCGTTAAATAGCGCTGGCACGCTTTTTTTTTGATCATCATAACCCAATGATATTGTACCAATAGCCAATGCAAATTGCCTTTGTCAAAAATGAAAATACAGAATCATTTTTCACTCGAACAATAGCGATCATTTACTCTTCGCTCGGAGTCTTTGAGGTTCACTGTAGACGCGAGTAGCTACAGAAGTAATGACTGACGGAGTTTGATAGTGGGTAGGTGAGATACGAGTGAAGCGGGTGGGCGAAAGCACGCAGCGCCTCCCGGTGATGTGAACCTGTGGTAGGAGAACGACGATGCCATCTCGGATTCCCAGAAAAGTAGGAGGTTGTTGAAACGGTAGTGTTCTATTTCTGTATTTCACTTACAGCCACTACGTTTCTAGACTGGTCTTTATGACATCATTGTCTAGACCTAGTCACGCTTATCACATTACAAATAGCTCTTATTATGCTATTGGACGATATGCTTAGTCTTATCTCTTATCTCTATCATATCGTCATGTATTTCATACTATACCTTATAAAGGTACTATACAGAACATAAGTACAAACACTCATGTACTGTATATAAGACAGCCCTTATGGCTTGTCGCTTTTCTCTAGATCTTTCAGTTATATCATCACTACTTAATATCTCTAAGTTGAGCCTTGCTCCTTATACTGTTGTTTGTGATACTCACTCTCGTGATTATCAGTGAGTCTTTCCACTGATATGTTTACCCTTGCATCCTTCGTTGTTCGGTGCCTGCTCGGACTTTTACCAATTCAAAAGAGGGTACTAGAAATCGAGACAATACTTTATCCTGAAAGGCTAATTCGCCGATGAAAACACCTGGGAACCCGGAGGGAATTTGGACAATTCTATGCCGTTGCTGCGAAAGTCTCGTCACCAGAAAGACTCCTGTCCACACTGCTTTATCGCCGGCCACTGCTGCCGTTGTTTAGAGGTTGACAACCAGAGTTTCGGATCTTGTATGGTAATGTTACAGTTTTAAACCCGCCTTACTCGTTTCCCACGCTCACGCATCTACCAAGTGCATAGTAATCTAGCATTATACCCATCTCTTGCCGATAAAGCCGATAAGAGCCTGCTCGATCTCGTCTGGTCGCCACCACACAAGATCTCGCCGACACTTGCTTTGCAAGACACCCGATAGCATCGTTCACGCGAGTCGGCATTTTCCTTATTAGGCTCGAGCCCCTAGTCAAGTGCTCGCTGCTAGTTATTGTGCGCTATCAGCGTAACACCACCAGGGCGAATGTGTCGACGATTTGTCCCCCTTCATGCGCGAATAACGATACTGGAACTCGGATCGATTGCGCATTGGGATTTGATAATACTACAGGGGCGATTACATGAGGAGGTGAAGACGTCGAAACTTCCCTCCTTTCTAAAAATCCTTTGGCCATTCTTCGGCCACCTTGGTTGCTGCGACGGGCAGCTTTTCTTCATCTTCGTTGAAGCACGCCTTGAGGACATTCAAGACGTCTTCTTGCTGGGTGCCTCGACCCTTTAACTCGGACAGGTAGTCGACGAGTGGGGAGGGCTTAGGTTCGGGGGGTGTGACGACGGCGGCGCGTGCGCGCTGAGGGTTGCGAGGGGGACGAGAGGGCGGTCCTCGGGAGTTCTGCCCGTTGCGAGGGGGGCGAGGATGGTTGGTCGAACGACAGCCGACTTGGTGGCAGATGAAGCATTTGTTCTGCTTCATGTACTCCGCACGTTGTACTGGAGTAAGTCGGACGGCGTCGACGTCCATCGCGTTGGGGTCCCTTCTGCTGGACGAGGGCTTGGAGGGAGAGGAGAAAGTGGGAATGTAGCGCTTCCCTGCGCGGAGGTCATCGATGCGCTTGTGTTGCGCGTGGAAGGCGGATGTCTTTTCGGCCCATCCAGCGAGCGTGGTAGGAGGTTTCTCGCAAGAGAGAACAGACTCTGCGAGGCGGGGGTCGAGACCGCGGATAAACCATTCTATGAGGGCCTTCTCGTCGATGATTCCTGACTTTGCGGCGAGGAGTTGGAACTCGGTGACATAGGTATCATAGCCGTCCTTTCGGTTGGCTTTGTTCTGGGTGAGGTTCCCCAGATCAATCCGAGCGCTCTCTCCTACGTCGAAGGGGTGGAAGACCCTGTGGAAGTCCTCACAGACTGTTGAGAACTCCCTTTGTCGCGCTGTGGGGTGTCCGTCTAGAAGGAGGCTCATCCATCCTTCGGAGAATGTCTTGCCTTTCCCTTCGCTCATTTTCATGAGGAGGGCGTTGATTTTTGACTCGTCGTCGGGGAATGCCGTCTGGTTGGCGGCGAAATAGGTGCGCATGGCGAGAAGCCATCGCGAGGCGTCTTCATTGAGACCGGAGAAGTCTTTGGGGACGATATTCTTTTTATCAGACATATCGTTGTCGTCGTCTTCGTCGTCAGAGGGATCTGCGGGTGGGAAATACGGTGGAGAGGGAGAGCGGGATACGTGGGGGGTTCTGTCAAGCCAGTCGCTGTGATAACCGTCGTCGCTGGGTTCCGGTTCGTCTTCCTGCCCTAGACCCTGGTCCTCGGGTTGATAAGAGGGTTCGGGGTCCGACTGGGGCAAAGGGGAAAACTGGGGTTGAGGGTCTGGCGGGGCGGGAGAGTGTGGCGGCGATGGGTTGTCGACGACGATGGGTTCCGGTTCGGGAGAGGGAACGCGGAAAGAACGACCGACGCGTCTGGGACGTTGGATGGAAATGGTGGGCGAGGGGAGGGCGGCTTTACTGCTGAAGAGCAGAAGCGAGGTGAAGATCTAGTTCTTTTGTTACGCTGGGCGCTAACAATTGAACAGCGAGGAGGCACTCTGGAGTGGCCTCGAGACTCGAGAGACGATTCTGGGTGAGTCTCAGACTATGTCTTAGTGCGCACACTAAGAGTCTGGAAGTGATACTAATTGCTAGCAGTAGGCTGCGTAGAACTAGATAATGTACATGGTGTAAAGGCCGAGCCTTTATACTACTGAGGTCTGCGCACAGACCATGTTCCTAATCGAGACGCGAGAAGGAAAAGTACAAATGAGGAAAAGGTACTCTAGAATGTTCCAGAGTATGAAGGAAAACACGTCCGTGCGTGGGAAGTGATGACTAAGCAGGAACGGTTGTTACCATTCAAAAGGAACTAGCAAAAGGCTAGGTGAATGCAGTAGTCCTAATGGTAGTGGAGAGAAAAAGTAGACCACTACCGTAACAACATCACTATGCCTTATTCAAGCAGACCTGGTTTACAAACAAGGCCAATTCCAGTGGCAAATGAAAAATGAAGGTTGTGTTATGACAACGAAGTTATCAGGCACACGGGGTTCTGTGACTGTTGCAGTACTACACAAGTACTGGCGATGGTAATGAGGAATAGCTCAGACCTTAATCTCTCAACTGTTGCCAGCGAATAGACAAGTGGTTAAAGCTAGGGAATCCTAGCCGCAACCACAAGCCCTTTTATATTACAGTGGAATGCGCACAGACCATGCAGTGTGTGAGACTAGTTACTATACATGTACATATGAAGAAGTCACGAGTCGACGATGATGGAAAATAGAAGTCGACGGCGATCAAAAAGAAGAGAAGCAAACGGAGATTAAATACATGAGGCATGACGTCATAGAGTCTGGGCCAGTCTGGACCATGACATTGTATGCTTAGTCAGCTTGTGGTTACATGTATAATCCCACGATCATGTGCGCTAAGTCACGTGACCTTTGAAAGAGAAATATGACGAAGTCCGAATGCAAAAGATAGTTATAAGAGATACGATTATAACAGGTTGAGCCAGACAGTAGTGATGCTAACAGCATAGATGTAGATGTGATGGAATGAAACCCCAAGTGCATTAAAGTCAGAGAGTCTAGTACTACTAGCAACTCTGACTTATACACAGGCTCACTGCCACCTCCCATCACATCTGAGTCCAATATATCACAGTCATGATCACCAATCATGACTTGGAGCACTGACATCATTCAAGTGAAAAACCCTCTGTAAGCTCTTAGTAAAGTCACATTTTGTCTTCTAACATGTTTATGGCTACTAGGTCAATGGTACAATGCAAACTACCAACCAGTGAAATTGAGAATATTACACACTTATCAGAGACAAGTGATCTTCAACCTGATGAAAATGCTGATACATCCAAAATAGTACATCAAACTCCACTGGAAGAAACTATTGGACATGAGTTGGATGCAGATACCAATACTCAATCCGGTAAGTAATGCACACTGCTATATGTATATACAGCTATTCATGCTTTCACAGGCTCAGCACAGAGATTAATTACATCTTTGAGTTCAATATTTACTGAGTCAGATAAACCTGTGCCAGGTGCTGCTACAACAGCAAAGAAGGCCCACTGGTGACCTCCTTCAGCAAAAAGTGGACGGTAAGAATATTTGATGGCCTGTCATTTCTGGATCAAACTGACAATGGTCATTTGGTTTCCAAGGATGCTATGTGCACACCACTGGCTCAAGCAAGTTAAAATAGATGGTTTACATGAAGAATTCAGTGCATATTATTACCTGCTTTCTGCAGAATCCAAAGCAGTGAGTTAATTGCTCTGCATACTGTGCTAATGACTGACTTAATCTGCTCATCACACAAGAAATACAAGGATGAGGCAGCAAAATTAGTGAGTTATAGTATGTCTTAACTATTATTGAGCTGATTGACACTATGACAATATTGCAGATGGTGTTTGGACAAATGGGATGGTGGACGCTATTGCAAAGATTGCTGTTATGGCAATGTACTACATTGTATGGGCTATTAGGGATTTCTACAGAGGCAGAGGCAGAGTAAAGGTGGTGCAGTGGTGGTGCAGGTGGGTGGGATGGTGAGATACCTGCTCCCATGAATATGCATAGCATGTCATAGCAACTGTTGACAGCTGGTTTTAACTATAATCACATATTGGAGTGACTGGATATCCTCGGATGACTGAGAACATATGGAAAAATATGAACATAGCTATGACTACCTGTACATATGTTGACATACAAAGAATACCTATGGAGACATTCATTTTTCATGTGGCAATATGCGGAACTACTCCTATACCAACATATTACTGGCTATCTATGCATATGGTCATTTCTCACTGTGTTGCGAGGCAACGCGCAGTCGAATGCTAGCACGTAGTACCCTTTCACACGAGGTCCCACTACAGTTGCAGGTCTACACAAAGACCTGGCAAGATGGAATCAAGGAGCTTCAACTTAATCCTCAACTGTTGCCAGCGAATAGACAAGTGGTTAAAACTAGGGAATCCTAGTCTAACCACGAGCCTTTTTATATTGTACAGAGATGCGCACAGACCATGCTGTGCGTGAGATAAACTACTATACATGGATAGACTAAAGAAGAGAAGCGCAACGGTGATTAACCACATGAGGCGCGGGGATCATAAAGAAGAGAAGTAAACGGAGATTAAATACATGTGTCGTGACGTCATAGAGTCTAGGCCTGGTCTAGGCCATGACATCATATGCTTAGTCAGCAATGGATCACATGTAAGTTCCCACGATCACGTGTGCTATGTCACGTGATCTTTGAAAGTGAAATCGACTAAGTCCGAATTGAAAGTGTACGAAGTGTACGAATAAAATGTTATGATTATAACACACTGGGACTCATGAGTGACCTGATGATATCTCTGATAAGGAGTTTCTGTCATTTTTGAATTCTGTTTTCAGTTTCTTCATTCTCAATGGTTCACTGTGGTGCCATGTGTTACAGGTTTACCCCTAAGCATACCCCACCACTCGTTTTCCCATGCTAACATGTCCCACTGCCCCACCATTCCCATGATACCATATATTGCCTGCTCTCCCAGTTGCCAGTGGACTGTCATCCACTCTTCCAGTTGCTCCTAGACATCTCTGTCCCAAGATACAGAGATAACCCCTATCATTTGCCCTGCTGGGCTGAGTCCTTCAGCTGAGCTGTCATGTCTCCCTTTTCTTGACCAATGACATTTCATTCATCACATGACTAGCATGTGACTAGATTACAACATGTCTTGACTAGCATGCTGAGACCCATATCCAAGGTCTCTGCTACTCGCATCCCCTTTGCCCTGTGGGCTCCATGCTCTGGGCATCACCACTTCTCATTCAGCACTTCTCATTTGCTGATGATATTGCCATCTTGCTTGGAGCTTCACTCCCTTGTTACTGACACTTTGCCACTTCTCCTTTCATTGTTCTGACTCAAGTCAACTCAGAACCCTTAGCCTGATGCTATCCTGCACAGCTTGGTCTGTGCATCATTACTTATAGTATATATACCAGTACTTAGACAAGTATGAACCCTAGCTAATTCTATGCATCACCTTGTGCATAGTAATCTAGCAGCATACCCCTTCTGCTGATAGAGCTGGTAAGAGTCTGCTTAATCTCATCTGGTCACCACCTTATGACATCTTGCTGGCACTTGTGCTGCAGAACCCTGATAGTGTCATCTACTGAGTTGGCCATTACCCAATTAGGCTCGAGCCCTTATTAATGTTACGCTGGGCGCTAACAACTAGAACAGCGAGGAGGCACTCTGGAGTGGCCTCGAGACTCGTGAAGCGTTTCTGAGCTGGGTCTCAGACTATGTCTTAGTGTGCACACTAAGAGTCTGGAATGAAACTAATTGCTAGCAGGTTACTGCGTAGAACTAGATACCGTTACAAGGCGTAAAGACAGAAGCTTTATACTACTGAGGTCTGCGCACAGACCATGCTCCCCAATCGGGTCACAAGAGCGAAAGTACAAATGAGGAAGAGATACTCTAGAACGTTCCAGAGTATGAAAGAAAACGTGTCCGTGCGCGGGAAGTGATGACTAAGTATGAACGGTTGTCACCATTCAAGAGGAACTAGCAAAAGGCTAGGTGAATGTAATAGTCCTAATGGTAATGGGGAGAAAAAGTAGACTACTACCGTAACAATTAAGTGCTTGCTAGCTGGCTTGTTGTGCACATCAGCATAACACGTGAGCCACATGGGAAGCATCAGTTGGTTGTGTCAGAGGAGCACTGGTATAGACTCATTAAGGAGGCTCATGATGGCCTTGGGCACAAAGGTGTCTTCACAGTCTGTTGAATGGTGCTAGATGGGACTGAGAGTGAAGAACCCTGCTACAGAAAGAACTCAATCCAATCAAAAGCAAAGAAATAAAGAAATGGGTGCAATATGATCAACCTCAAAGAGAAGTAGAGGAAATGAAGAAAGGAACACCAGGGAAGGTCATTTCCACTGATGCCTTTACAGAAAACCCATAATTCTGGACTTCCTCTGCTCTGGAATAGACTGGAGAGGACATGGAAATGCAAGAAGATGGACAGAATCCATTGGCTATTGCTTGAAGATTGAGGAACAAGGATGGCAGGTGACTAGACAATCGCACAGAGAGGCAGGAGAGTCGAAAAGTGGTATTTTAGGTCATAGTTACAACCTTTT
Source organism: Butyriboletus loyo (assembly GCA_038093515.1). Taxonomy (NCBI): domain Eukaryota; kingdom Fungi; phylum Basidiomycota; class Agaricomycetes; order Boletales; family Boletaceae; genus Butyriboletus; species Butyriboletus loyo. The sequence goes on from JBBPSI010000145.1 coordinate 62,731, forward strand.
TATAGTCTGGGCATTTCCCAAGACTTGAAACACTAAGGATAAGTGAAAACTAAGTAGAAACATCAAGGAAATCATTGACAGAATGTATATAATCATAGTGGTTGTCATAGAAGTTGATCAGATATAGTAAGTGTGAGATCAAATAGAAAACCTTCCTGTGAACACTTTCTGGACACATGGAACCTTGACACGGAATCTTGATGACCACAGAAGTACTGGAATAGATTGAAACTTGACAAGGAAGAGGGAAGGAAGTGAGGAGAGTTGCAAAGTGATTGTTTGCGATATATGTGAGTGCTGAATAGCCTGGAGGAGGAGAAATTGTGACCTAGAGGATATGTGTTCTCTACAATGCCATCAACAAGGCACCTTGCAGCAAATGCAAATGCAAGGCACTTCGGATTCCATGTCAAGGAGAATCTGGGCAATCATGTGTCAAGTGCATGTTGCTGAAGATTGCATGCAACAAGTCCCAGTTCTGTGTGAAGGCAGAAAAGCAAGGGAAACAGCCTGGTAAGTGCTGCCTCCCTGTATCACAAAGGCTACTAACTTCCTTGCAGAGCAGAAAGGCAGAGCAGTGAATGATGCTGGATGGGACTGAGAGTAAAGAACCCTGCTACAGGAAGAACTCAATCCAATCAAAAGCAAAGAAATAAGAAAAGGGTGCAATATGATCAACCCCAAAGAGAAGTAGAGAGGAAACAAAGAGAGGAACATCAGGGAAGGTCATTTCCACTGATGCCTTTAGAGAAAATTCATAATTCCAGACTTCCTCCACTGTGGAATGGACTGGAGAGGACATGGAAATGCAAGGGGATGGACAGAATCTATTGGCTATGGCTTGAAGATTGAGGAACAAGGATGTCAGGTGACTAGACAATCACACAGAGAGGCAGGAGAGTTGAAAAGTAATATTTTAGGTTGTAGTTACAACCTTTTTATAGTCTGGGCATTTCCCAAGACT
>JBBPSI010000146.1:0-63241 GCA_038093515.1 Butyriboletus loyo
TACAAATAGCTCTTATTATGCTATTGGACGATATGCTTAGTCTTATCTCTTATCTCTGTCATATCGTCATGTATTTCATACTATACCTTATAAAGGTACTATACAGAACATAAGTACAAACACTCATGTACTGTATATAAGACAGCCCTTATGGCTTGTTGCTTTTCTCTAGATCTTTCAGTTCTATCATCACTACTGCGATATCTCTAAGTTGAGCCTTGCTCCTTATACTCTGTTTGCGATACTCTCACTCTCGTATTATCAGTGAGTCTTTCCACTGATAGGTTTACCCTTGCATCCTTCGTTGCCCTCGGTGCGCCTGCTCGGACTTTACCAATTCCGAAAGGTTATGAGCCCCGCTAGAGGCTTTTAATCTAAACATCTGTCGATTCTCGATAATGTTTCCAGCCCTGCGGAACGAGAGTGCTATCGCTCTTGGTTTACTATGGGTACTCGCTTTCTTGAGTCTCATACTGGCTTCCATATGTGGTGCATCGAACATTATGTTCTTTAGCACACTATGGTTGCTAGCTGATTCTTTTATCATCGCACTACGTGTTGTTTCTCAGGATCACGATTTGACCTTACAATGGCGTTCACCTACTCATCATCATGCCTTGTCAATTAGATCGACTTCTCACCCGAGTCCTTCTAACTTACAAGAGGTTAGTGAACGTTCTGAAGCTTCATCCAAGAGTGAGCACCCATGCATCAGTCGCTACACTCTTTTGTACTTTATACTGCCAGCGTCTTGTTACTTTAGTATATACACTGCCTCCTTCTGATCATTGTCACCTTGCACTCCCGATAACTCCGTTGAAGATCAATGTGTTGGGACAAGCAACATCTGGACTTGCCAATCATTTAAAATCCTCACAACAATGCCGTCATAAAGTAAGACTGGCCTCGACCCTTTTGTCCTAATGTACCCACCATAGACTGTTTGCAGAGGCTTCCCAGAGTCCCAAACTGGACCATCGGCGATAATGCAGCTGATGTCGGCCCTAAGCAGGATCGTGATTAGCCACTTTGGTGAGCATTATATCATTATCGCTATTGCTGCTGACTAGAGGAATGCTCTTCGTCTATGACGGTGCCATCATTCCCAGGCCAGATGGAACCAACGAGCTTGTTCGTCATCAAGACAGAACAGCAAATCCTGAGCCTCCTACCAGAGGAGCTAGAAGGCCTCGACCCCAATGACACTGACAACCTCCTCATCCTGAACCTCGTAATTGATCGATTGGTTCCAACCCCCTCCGTTGTTTTCTCCTACAGAATCGCTTCCGAAACTTGGATCCGATCTTCAGAGGTTGGACCCCTCAAACCCATTGACTGGATCGATGAGGATGGTCACCACCACTGTCGCAAGGTCGAATATATACGATCTCATTCATTCCACTATGAACCCCTGCACTCAATCTATGAGAACGCAGGCTTTCCTATTCTCACCCCCTCCTACGAAGCAACACCCGACGTTCTCCTTCATAACCATGGTTTCGAAATATTTTGTCGATCCCAATACCCAAATTTGGAAGAAATGAAGGAACGTCTTGTCCCTTTCTATGATAGATCGTCTCCTTTCAAAGGATTTGACAAGGACACACTCTGGAATATGACTCTTGCAGCGCAAGATTCGTCTCTATTCAACAGGAACTATCCCACTGTTGATGATCATGGGCACATCAAAGCCTATGACTATTCTAGGCGGCCAGCGGAGTTCTTCGAGGTTGGTGAAGAATATTTTAGAAATTGGGATGTACTGACATGAAGGAGGTGGAATGAGATCCAGGATAGGATTTGGAGGACGAGATTCCACCAGCTCCACCCTTTCTTCCGGAAAAGTCGCATTGATATTGAAGCTTCTAATCTCCTGTTCAAGTTTGCTCACGAACTTGCTGCAGAGCAGCAAGACATCGCTGAAGACTTGGAACAAAATGTCCGACACTTACAACAAGATCTCAGACAACTCCAAACAGATCTTAGAAACCGTGAAGAGACAGATCGAAGCAATCATCGTGAATACTGGGAGATCGGAGTTGAGACTGGAGGAAGATGAAGAAGTCGAACTCCTACAGAACATAGAGTTCTGGGACGACTTTTACTTCTCAATGGTACGCTTGTAAGATCTGGTAAGCTGCGAGCCACATGGGGCCTGTAATAGATTTTGGTCCCTGCTCAGGCCTCTCTACGTCGAGACGTCGAACTCAAGCAAGATCAGCATATCTGAAATACGCTTATCTTTCTTCACGCATGTCTGTCTGGGATTACACACAAATACTCATTGTATGGACAAGTTCTCCTTCTACTTGGAGTTTAGCAGCTTGAACACTGCAAGAACTCTCTGGTGGAAAAATAAAACAAATCCACACCTGGTTTCCCAACATATGTTTTGAGGAATTTGAAGCGTATCGCCGACGGAAAACCGAACAACCGGGTCTTTAAGTGCCTCGAATGCGTCCCGTACATCAATGAAAAGTGCCTCTCCCGCCGGGCCAATCCGATCTGGATGATTCTTCCTCGCAAATGCTCTAAAAGCAGACTTGAGTGTACCCTCGTCCGAATGTGGGTTGACCCCAAGGAGTTCATAAAAGTTCTTCGGAAGTCCACTCGAGGCATCAATAAAGTTGTATATGAGATAGCAGAGCACAACGGCAGCATAGGTATATCGGTAGTCGCGAATATAAGCGGGTGATCGCAGAGGCGGAGGAGGTATCTTGAATAGTCTCTGCGAAAATTGGTGGATCACAGGAAGTGATTGGCGGGTTGCAAAGTCTGGGAGGTAAGTCCAACATGCGAATTGAAAAAGGGTACCAGACATCTGCCAAATGAAAACCAATCAGCATTACATACATGCACAATGAGAAGACTGAAAGGCTCAGAGCTGCACGAGACAGCCAATGTGATCTCATATCCTCGACCGAATGAATGGCCCAGCTAAAGCCCAATTCAGTGCCATCCACGCCCCTGCATATGTATGCACGCAACCACACGCCCGGAACGCGATGTTCTCTAGCGTGGACGCTATTAGCGCGCGCCGCCATCTGTCTAGCGGCACTATTACTTGTATTAAAGTCATCAGGACCTAGTAAAATAATGCCCACTCACCAGATGGCATGAATGCACCTTTCGAGGAAAGTTGTGCTGGCACACTCTGTGATGAAGTCCTTCGTCTTGTCGAATTCATCCTCACAACCAGCCTCAAAACCAGCAGAGTCATGGAAGACAAATTTCCCGTTACTTTTGAAAACCATCTCATAATTGATATCATGGAGTCCACGCTGTGAAACACGAGACGGCTTGCAAAAGCACTACAAATGACATGGACGTAGCCATGACACTCACCTCCCCAGATCCCTGGATCGCAAAGTCAACCTGATCACGCGTCAACGGCATTAGCATCCGGTATATCTCAGCTTTATCAACCCTACCTTTTCTCCTTGATGGTGGATCTCCGGATCTTCCGTCGCGTTGCATATGCACTGAAGGGTGGTCGTCTTGCCGGCATTCGCCCTGCCAATGATGAGAATTCTAAATCGTCCAAATTTCTCCATGAAATCCAGGTCAACATGTTGCATGAACGTCCGCATATCGGCAGCACTCGAGTTATCGGGGTGTGGCTCGAGAGAGGTGGGATCTGTGACCTGTTCCTTGGGCGCATCTGAATCTTTGTGCTGTGTCTCAAGGGCCAGAGAGTCGGCGCATTTGGCTTGGGTCAGGAGAATTTTTGAATCGCTGGGGACTGCGTTGGGTTGCATGCCGGGTGCATCGGAATGCTCGGAACTTGGAGGCGCCGAAGACAAATCTCTGTTGGTAATGCCGGACCGGAGGCGTTGCAATCGTTGTTGTAAGGCCTTCATTTCAAGAATGCCTAAGAAAGCTGAGAGACGAATGAAGCACGACTGGAGAGCTTGGGAGGTGGTGGATGCGAACAGTGGACACCGTGGAATTACAGGACGGGAAATGCCGCGCACTACCTAATCGGGAAACGATGGCCCCTTTTGCACACAAGGGTTAATCCGCGAGATCAAGCCTCAGCATCTTAGACCCGACTATGCATACCTCGCAAGCGTGCGGATAGTTGTGGAAGCGAACCTGAGGGAGTTGTTTGAAGCGGATATCAATGATGATGCGGAGGGGGCCATGTTTGAGGTCGGAGCCGGAGAGGTAGGCATGTTTGAGTGTCGGAACGACGCTGATGCAGGACCCACTTTATAGCATCCTCCGCTTCGCTATCATCTATTACGACACCGAGCGGCATCCCCGCGGCCGCCAACACCAGTCCCACGGCTGTTGATCTAGGGGAGATACTCGCTCGATTCCAGAACCTCGAGGTTGCGAGGTTAGGTAGTGCGTGCGGAAATTGGAGCGGATGGATCGAGCGACAACAGTCTGCGATGAGAAACATCGATGGAAACGCAGACGCATCGTCGTTGTCAAAGGGCGATATCGGAACGAGGAAGCCAAGGATCGTGGCACAGCGGGATCAGCTTGAGGGGCCGATTAAAGGCACGACCACCGCGGACGACAAAGGAAAAGGGAAGGAGAAGGTCGGTCGGTCTGTCGCCGAATCTGCACTTGGCGCTGGACTCGGAGATTGGGAGATCGGGCCCGAGGGCGAGGCGTGTGAGGGGTGGGATTGGGCAGGCGTTGCTGGGATTTGGAGGTGAGTCACTCGAGTATATTCTTAGCTTTCGGTCGGTGCCACGAACGGATGTGGATCATTTGTGCTCGTATATGGAGTGTCACCATTTGTTCCGCTCCGTTTGTGACCCCCTCATTTGTGCTGGTGCACCCACCAGCGACACACGATCTGGCTTCACGCCACGCTCGACATTCATACTGTATATATGCGTTGGTTGACGATGACGAACTGACAACGTTCTTTCCCTTGCCTCTTGAACGTTGCGTGTGTTGGATGAATTATTGTGTGAGTGTGCTTCCTCGATCCAGATCTCGTGGTTTCTTCTTGCTTGTTACTTTTTTGTATGATACGGTCGGTCAGTGTTTGGTTGATCATTCAACTAACACGAACATATTCCATGGTTGCGCGGTTGGGGTACCGTTCCCAACCTCACTGGAGGTGTTCAACGAGATACTAACACACTTTGGTCGTTTTCCGTAAACAGTTTTCAACGTATGTACCAATCCATCTCCTCTCGACCGTTCCTGACCACATCTTGTATAGCTCGACACGAGTAAGTTCCTCACTCATGATGCACAAGAAGCGTCTCGTATCATACCCATGGAACTTCGGATCACTGGGTACACACGTGCGGGACTAATGCCGGTCCACGACGCCGAGCCTGCACGCGGCAATATCAACGCCTTCCCTGGGAGCGAACACCCAAGACGAGCGTCCGCGCGGGCTACTTCCGTCCACCACCCGTCATCCATTTCTCTGGTTCTTCTGTCGGTTCCGATCGTGGTTCGGACGACGGGCGGAGAGTCACAGGAAGCGTGCAGCTCATTGGAGGGGGTGAAGTCAAGTAGCACTTGGTGAGTTGCTGTTCTCGTTCCTCGTTCCCTCGTCCTTTCTTCCCTCCGTACCCCACCCTACACCCACGTTTGGTCGTCCGTGACGCAAACAAGAATGGTTTGACATCTGACTCTTTAGGACACATACACACAGGAATCCACCTTTCCAGGAACTTCGACACCAGAGTGGTTGAGCGAGGCCGTGCAGGTCGGTGGGATTGGGAGTGCAATCAGGGTTCTCGGGACGTGGACTGGAGCGAGACATGAGAGGGCCGATCCGCTTGGTGTTGTTCCCAGTGAGATGCTGAGTTTTGACGTGTTGAATGTGCAGGCCCGTTCTGGGCTTGGAAGGTTGCGTGATTGGATTTGCAGCAAGGCCGAGTAGGACTTGGCAAGATGGTTGATCGATGTGGTAGTTTGGGACACATGAATAGTAAACCAGGTGGGACCAGCTTTACCCCTGGAGAGAGACCTTCCACACGGAGGCAAAGCCCATACTTCCCCGACCTACTACGCAGGCTTTTTTCTTTCATCACAGTGGTTCATTCTTTATTCTATGGTTATGGTTTCAGTGACTTGAACTTTGATACACTGCACGATGGAAGTACGAGCAAAACGGCACGATGTGAAGCTGTCCGAGTTCCAGACATGAGCGTCTCAGTCGGACGTCTTTTCTTGCGCACATTGACCAAAGCACGTTCGATTTCGATTCAATGGCTTGCACATCTTCGTAAGTACCATAACTGCAAACATAGCCTTGAAAAACAGTCATGATTCAGGGAATACATACTACATAGTGCCAAAACATGGCCATCATAATGGGAATGGTTCAACTGACCTACCTCGAGTCGTCACACATACACGTACATATTTGAACCCCTCCAGGCTCGTCATCATTTTTCATAATCTGGATTCAGCCGTTAGCTCGTACCAGTGGCTGATCTAATCAGCACCATCATACGAAATGTTCAAGTCGGCAATTCATCGTTTGCAAGGGGGGGAGGGGGGCCCGGGCCGACCTGGTGCTGCAAGTGTAAGGTAAGTATGCATCAGTAAAACAGTTGCTGGTTTCCAGTGCTAACCGAGTGTAGTCGAGTGCTACAGACTGCTACAGACTGCTAACCAGTGGTTCCGACCAATAACCGTTTCACTGATGTGGCACATTATAACGGGTATCAGGCTGCAGGCAGATCCAGTGGCATCCCAAACTTGTAAGACGACGACGACGGAACGAGTGACACTGTCGAAAGGCCCGTAACTCCATTCTCGACTCACCCAGACCAGCATGTGCATACGTGTAGTAGTAGTAACATCCGTCAGTAAGCAGGCTACAGCACTGAAAGGCAGAGATACCGAACGGTTTCCGTTCAGTATCACCGTGACAGCCAGCAAACGTGTCCAACTTGAAGCACCACTAGCATTGAAGTTACGGGACCTACTAGGTCACAAGTTTGCCAGCCGCCATGTGCTTCAACTTTGAGCAGCGTCCGCCATGGGTGATTATGTAATTGATTGTTCCGGACCCCGGATTGCCACAGACTATAATATGTACATGTCAGCGCGGGAAAAAAAAAACGGCCGAACGACTCCGGTCCGACCTCGACATTGACAGACCCCTTATGGCTTTATGGACACACGCGTGGTATTGGCAGGTACCCCTTTTTCGTTACCCATTTCTCCTTCGTTACCATCGTCGTCTGACACCTTTGTTTTTAGTATTGTAGTAATTACCGAGGTCATCCGTTTTCAGGACTCGATTACCGGATTAGGTGCGATCGCCTTTTCATTTCCAGACCCCCTCGGTCGTCTTTGCTCTCTCCAGGCAGCGGCTGAGGTGCGTACCCTTGTGCTTTTATCGTTTTTACTTCATCCAATGTAGTATACAGTGGGCATACTTGGTTTTCACAGGACCATATCTCCATCATTATTGCACCCGTTTGGTCCCGGGACCCCGGAAACGCGCGCCGACTCCCCCCCGAGATAGTACACTTTCAAGTTTCGTTCTCGTCGGATCGGTTTCGAACTGTCTATACCAGAATCGCATTACCCATGTTTACCGCAATAAAAGAAGAATATATCACTACGGTGGTTATACTAATATAAAACGTGCAATCCCCCCCCTCCCCGCCTTCCCCTCAAACGACATCCACCCGTAAACCCGATCCCGGGGGAAAAAAATTGTATGTGGACAAGGAAAGGGACGAGGGATTGAATGACGAGTGAATGCGTGATAGGCGAATTGTCGATGATATAGATACACACAAACGGCACATCTTACAAATATTGTCGATAAAAAATCGCACAAGCGAGTGAACGCTTGGTGGTGCCGAGGATAAGTAGAAAACAGAAGTCAGAGGGGGGTGGGATCCGAGATGCCGGATAAACAAGCGAAGGGTAGCTTTTGGTTCTTCTCCGCTGGGGTACGAGGAGAGGAGAGGGAAACAGAGGGAAACAGAGGGAAATGAAGGGAAAGAAAAGAGTGTAGAGGAAAGAAAGAAAAAGACTCTACTGTAGAACTCCCACTCCTCACAAGCATCACCTTGGGCTGCGGTCCTGAATCGTTCCGTTCACTAGCCCAACACGGTTAGTTCTGTGTGGTCCACACACTTCCCGGTGTCGTCTGACATGTATCCCTCGTCGTCTGCTTGGTCGCCCACACGGCTCGATAGGCGACGCAGGTTGAGAATGAGGTGGGCGAGCGTAATATTGGAGACGCTCCAGATGAAGCTGCGTGTGATAGCAATTTAACGTCGTGTCAGGCAACCGCGGCTACGAAGTGAAACGAAGCACAAGGGAAAGACACCCACAAGACACCCAAAAATGACAGTGATATCTGGTGAATCCCGCGGGACTGCATCAGAGCAAGCCCACCAACTTGGATGAAGAATCCCAACTTACCGGTGCAGCGACCGACAACACCATGTTGGTGACACGTAACGCTGAAACACAGCCTTGTCAGAGAGCAAAAGATCCGATATCGCTCAACAGATTTACCAAACAAGCCCTATCACATGGTATGAGCGCATTCCGCACGTCAAGAAAAAAGAACACGCACCAAGAAGTATATGCTTCCATCCCGATACATGATCTGGGCCATCTGTGCATTCCGTGACCGCGGTCGATCGAGTGCATTCCACACCGTCGTCAAGAAAATCATGAATTCGAATGCAATCTAGGGGGAGCAAAACAAAAAATGCGTAAGCATGACATCGTCCCGCAACACACAATGATGATAACATACACCAGGGGTCCATAGCAGCACGAACTTGGGCTTCGCCATGGGAATACAAACGCGCAAAAGGGGGTTGAACATCAGCGTTGCTAGAGACCCGATGGATTGAACATTGGATGAACGGCGTCATGGTCTCAGCATAGAAAAATACACGTACGCAGCATCTCGTGTATGACATAGCCCGCCAAACTCAGCGCGACGATCTGGGTCACGACAAAGACCGTCAGGGTACCCAACATCAATCGCGGGGACCGATCCCAAAGGACCCATAACCGGAGCAATACCAAGACTGACGTGTTCCAGAATCTGATCAGCCACGAAAACTCTGCTTTCTCAAAGACAAGTGCGATGACTCACAATTGCTCGTTGCAATGGACAACATGCCAACGGCCACCGCGAAGGCATACCATCCTTTGCACCTAATTAAAAAATGATGCATCAGAAGACAGATAGGCAGCTATCACAACGATAGACCCACAACTGTACGAAAGTTGATGAGCTCCACTTGCACAGAACGAAACGGAGCGTGCTCACCGGAAGAGATAGGTACGGCGCCACACCACTGAACTCTGCCAAACAAGGGGGATTAGGGCTGAGCAACCACCCGGAAGCGGTGGGACGACGACCCCCACTCACCATGTGACTGTACGATCATCGCAAATGGGACCACGTAACGGTTGAACAAGAACAAGACCTTGGGTACCGACAGTCTTGCCTTCCAAATGAGCTGCACTTCATCCGGGAAAGTGAGGATGTGATCCCAGAGCAGAATCTATCGCCGCAAGCAGGGGCACAGGGGAAAGCGTAACAAGCGTGTAGTACGTGGTGTGTCGACGAACGTGTCGAGCAGAGGGTTACAAAACAGACCCGGGTATTGGAAAGGACGAGGACGCACCACCAGCCCAACCGCTAGAGCGTACCGAGAAATAAAAAAAATGGATGTGGGCATCAGCGATCAGCACTCACCGCTCACATATTGCGACGCTTCGAGCTGTTGAATTTCGAGTGACGACGCCATCCAAGTCAAGCGCTCTCGCAAACGACTTTTACGAGGGGATGGAGAGAAGGAGGAGAAAAGCAAATATACCCAAGGCCCACTGGCTTGAAGGGACGCGCTCAGGAAACGTCGGTGACCGGAAATCGGATCAGTGGTAATAAATCGTCACGCATGGTTCAAGTTGGTTCGAGCAGGTGCCGATGGCGTTGACGTACACCCGTGAGGATTACGGTCGATTACGGCGGAAGAGAACCACTGACAGCACAAGCGAGCGGCGACGAAAAGGACATCTTAGACAGGTATAGGCACCATTGATGGACCCTGTCGCAGCCAAATGAACAGCGAAATCAACCCGTGGACAAGTCGAGGCATTTTCTTCCCACCGGGAGCTTTTTCTCCCGGTGACTCGCTGTTTGAGTACAGCCATCCTAGCAACAATAGACTAGCCAAGTCAACATCTGCACAATCTTGACTCACGAGCGGGGGAACCTGGCAAGACTCTACGCCAAGTTTGGGTAGTGTACAACATAGAGTTTGAATCACTTATATCCAGGACAAGACTCGTATTCAGGCAAAGTTGGAAACGGTACATAGTGATTCGCATGAGATAGTCCGCAATTTCATGTTTGGGAGCCCACGGAGCGAGGATGGTAACAAGTAACAGCCCCACGGTTAAACAAAACAATCCGCCTTGGAACGAGCGTTCGATCATCAGAGCGCATACGTGCACACGAATTGTCCTCGATGGACGATGAGCAGTCTTATCTAGGCGCTCTTGCAAAGGCAAGACTCTGCAGCCTGGCAAGACACAAGTGTCCCTGTCTACTATCGCCACGGAGAGGAAGAAACAGGTCAAGTCCGGAAACTCGAGACTCGAATTGATCTATCGGCGGATATCGTTACTCTCCGATGTCGTGCGGGAGATGGAAAAATACACACCTTTGGGGCAGACGTTGACGATCATGGGTCGGGCTCCAATTTCTCACCTCTCGCCAAGACCCTGACGACCTTGCTGGGTTGAGCAACCACCTCCATCATCTGCATGACAGCAGGCGGACGTTCGACGAGGCCTGTCCCGCGCGTGGCGGGAGGGCCAGTACCACTGTGCAAGTTGATCCTGCCCCGTCCTGTCGGTCGCTTGCCCCTCTCATCGTCTTCGGCACCGCGATGTTGCGCAGGGGAAGTCGACGGGACGGGAGTCGGCTCGAACATGAGTGTCGGGATGCCAGCTCGCGCTGCCCAATGACCGATCAGAATACCAGCCGAACGAGGTTCATACCTGTGGAGATGAGGGCTAGGCGCTGGAAGAGGAACAGGAGAGGATAACTCGGCGTTGGACCCTGGGACAGCCCTGTCGACCTGTGCTTGGGCTGACGAAGGAGAGAGGACCGCAAGAACGACCTTGAGGTCCTTGACAGCTTGTTTATCGACGGTCGAAGCGGCATGATTGACTTCCCAACGGGCACAGCATATCATTCTTCTAACCCACTCTGGAGATCCAGATAGATGGAGAGTCTGAGAGGCGGGTTTCTCCTTATCGTCGTCGGTGGCGGGGTCTCTGAACTCAATTTGGTCCCACGGTACAAACGCGTCGTCACGCTGGACCCTGATGCGGGGATTTGTTCCAACCTGTGCTTCCAAGATCCTAGAAGCAGCGCGGGCTCTCTGTGCGAGTGAACTTGTGCCTTTCTTGAGAAGGTCCAATGTATTGAGGGCTACGCCGATGCCGTGAGCGCCAAACGCAAATGTAGGAGAGCAACGGCCAACCTTCGAGTGGGACGATGACAATCTCTTCGCGACCGTCCCTGCACCATTTCTTGACCTGGTGAAGTGCATGGACCAAGACGCTCGCATCGACAACGATGAGATCTGCATCCTTGTTCGCCACGCTGTCGCTCAACTTGCGTGGTTTATCCTTGTATCTGGATTCTGGATGGTCGCGCTCCCTGTCAGCGTGCTCCTTCTTGGTCAGTTTCTGTCCTGATGCGGGACGCAGCTTTGCGCCATGGGTGACGATGGCTGTGCGGCGATTCGGGTTGGGATGGGCTACGGCGAGGTCGGCCTGCGGCTGACGCCGATCTCTCCAATTCCCAGATGCAGGACCGCGGGTGACAGACTTTTCGAGCTGTTCGACCTGGTGACTGAGGAATGCTGCGCCGAGAGCGCGGGACATGGCGAGCTTGTTGGGTGTGGGAGTTGTGGCGGGCCCCTGGGAAGGGACAAGTGGACACTGTGAGGTAAAACGGGGGTGAGATAGACAAAGGAAGCGTACGTTTGATTCTGCCATGATATACGCCAGTTTCGCGGTATATCGAGCGGTTCTGTTGTGCAGTGTTGGTTATAGTCGGTTATGAGTGAGAACTGAATCCATTCCCCGCCCATCACAACTTGATTATGTCAGCACTCAAGTAGTCCTTGTTTGGCCTGGGCGCGAGGTCGCACAGCAAACCGACTCCGACCTGCAGTGACACGGAAGCCCAACGTCGCCCGGCCTTGCGAACACAAAGAACGTCGTTGCACTGTTGACACTTGTTTCGATTCAAAGCTCGCACGTGGCCGTGATTCCAAAATTTGGAAGCAGCTCACGATGTCCGACGAAGTCATCGGTACATGTTGCGCCATCGCAATCACCGCTTGTCTCGACGTGATCGCTGGCATATGCATCGACTTCACATCCACCCGTGAGTACCAAACTTCAATGCGTTATCGATGGACTAGACTGGGGGGCGTTGCAAGGGCGTTCGTGTACGGAGACGCTGTGTCGCTGTTCCTGTCTAGGATGTCATAAACATGTCCCAATAGACGACTTGCGAGAGGAACGAGACCCGCTTCTTTCGAACACCCGACAACAACAACCTTCATCGCATCCTCCCATGCGCAGCCCATAGCCTGAGCCGATCTCGCTCGTCATTTGGTGCGTCCCACACACTGCCCCCTGCCTTTGTGTGGGACTCACGACACTCTATAGATCAACAGTCCACAGATCGTTTCGATTTTGTTGTGCTCACACTTGTTTTGGTACGCAACGTATGGCAATCTATTCATCTGCCTATCCCAGAGAGATCAGCCATGCCCATGCCCTGGCGATCCAGCGGATAGGGAAACCTGAGCGTCGAGTTCCATGTATCGACTCCGGGAACCTGGACGCATAGAGTAACACTGACCCATATCTCTTGATGCTACTACGTCATGTCCGTCCGTCAGTTACCTGTGTAGCCGAGTATGGAGGTGAGCCGAGCTGGCCAAAGTGGGTAAACAAGAACACAAGTATTCCCAATATTCACGCGCGAGCACGAAACAGATCTACACCTCACACCTAAGCACAAACCCAAAACATCACAGCGTACCCAAAGCAAAACAAATGCCTTTTCCTCCACCCTCAAACCCCAGACAACGTAACATCAAGATAACCGGGCCAGCTCCCGAAAAGGAGTAAATAATAATCAGTCTATGTGGTATCGAGAATCATTCATCACACAGCGCGGTATCCTCGTGTCGCATTCAAACACCAGGCAGCGTAAAATCAGGGAAATTCGGCCAATTCCCAAGCCCAGCGGGGTCGCCCCCAATCCGAACCCATGCCGAGTGCGACGGCGTCGGTCCATCCAGCACAAACAACTGATGCCAACCTGGCGGACACACGTACCGGTTGGGCGGCGCAGTGATCGTACACGTCGTCCCAGAGCAAGAAAACGCTGGGAACAGGATACGTCCCCCACTCATCACATTCCCGTGCGTACTCGACGAAGCTGCGTAGCATCCGTCCGTCAGAAATCGTCGGTATCTCACACAGGCCGCACAATGAAGGACACACCTGCGATGAGAGAGATACGCATCGTGCTAGTCGTTCCTTGGAAAAGTGTCACACCGATTGTGTATTGTCCGCCGAGTGCCCAATCCGTCTCCGTAATTGTAAACGTTGGCTGCTTGAATCCCTGGTTCAGATACGGAGGGATGTAGACCTCGACCCGCATCTCCTCTGGATACACATACGACCCATTGGGGTAGTACGTCTCCGGATCCGAGCCTGAAACCAACACGCGACCGTCAGGGAGAAGCGTCGCCTCAGAGTGATACAGCCGTGCGACGATCGTGTTGCCAAGGATCGAGATCCGTTGATTGACGGGCTTCGTTGGATCGTACAGCAACGCATTGAGGTTAGGGTCGTTCCCCAGTCCAAATCCGGCGAACCCTTGCTGACCGCCGTTCATGATCATGTACGTCCTGTAAACAATTTCAGATATTGATATTGTGACCCTCGCGCCACGCGCGTCTTGGGCGTCAACGCTGACTTACCCGTCCGGAAGTGTGACCATACATGGCATCACTCTCTTCGATGGCTACACACAGATCGACAATCCATATCAGGCCAAACGTGCTCGTAGCGTAATGGGCGTGCACGTACCATTCTCTCGATCGTCCATGTTGGATTTGCGGCCTCGGGTATCGTGGAAACGCAGTTGTCGAGCGCGACACCACCCCCAGGTGTTGACCCACCACAAACGAGAATCTCGATCGGACTTGTATACGGGGCGTACTGCGGGAGAAGCACCGCCGTTCCTTGCATCGGATACGTGCGACCCCCGAGGAAGTTGTTCACCGCACCCGGCATGTTGGGTAGCACCGTGACGGTAGCAAACGTCACGGGATCTAGTATCCGGGCTTCGTTGTAGTATCCTGATCTGAGTTTCAGTACAGACGTGTTGACCGCGTTACAGGGGTCCTCACCGATGAAGAAGCGTCCGCTCGGAAGCACGATCAAGAATGGGTACAGGTTGTTTGGGTCCGTGCGTTGCAAGTAGTCGAGCGTCATCACCGTGTCACCGCCTGCAGGTTTGGGAAGAATCTCCAGACTCGGTTGGGGTGGACCGTTACTGCCAGTCTCTCCACCCACGACGAGGATGCTTCCATTGGGCATCATCATCGCCGTCGGGTACCATCGCCCACGCTGCAATAGTCGTGTAAACCTCCAACAGGGTCCAGGCTAGACTGCGAACAGACCTGAAGCGACAATTCGTTGACGTTCTCCTCCCAATCATGCGTCCCGTTCACGCCCGGGCTTCCATCCGGGTAGTACAGCCTGACACCATACGTCGAGGTGAGCGACCACCCACCGACGTTGATCTGCCGCGCGCCTTTATCCGGGAGGATGATACTCCCTGAACAAAAGACGTCCGACTTGAGATGCATCTCGCGCCACGCCAACAAGTAGTTGTCCACCAAGCTGATGTCCAACTCATATGCACCCGTCGAGTTGGTGAATTCGGACGTTCCCCACTTTTCTAGAAAAGTGACCTTGTTATTGATGCCTACGGTGGCGATCAACGGAACGACAAGTCCGCCAATGAGGAGCTGGTGACCATGGTGATGAATATCAGCTACCGAAGGAGTTGTTTCGGACTTGCCTCGTAATACCCGGTATTCCCCGGTGTGTTCCAGACATTCAGCGGGGTCCCGGACCAGTAGTAAGTGGTTAACCTGTTTGGGCCTCCACACAGATGAATGGGGTCTCCAGAACAAGCCATATTGCACTCTGAATCGGAGACAGTAGTCCCACCGTTGGCAGCAACATCGGTAACGTCACCGCAGACTAATGGATCAAGCATTTAACACAAACGTACACCAGGATGATGAAGAGAACGAAGACGCACAGCATTGTTCTCCATACTCCAATCCAGCAGCAGGGTATCCGTATGCAGCGCACTGGGTGAGACAAGCGTCGACGGTGTTGTTCGTCGTCCAGTCCATCTCGTACGGGAACAATCTAATTCCGGTTGTCGGCTCACTATTCAACAAAACAATTGAGAAGATGGCGATTTCAATAGAGTATGACCACCTACGTGAGACATCCATGGTATGTCCACGCTCCGGGAAGACTTGTGGTTTGAATCGTAGGAACAGGGAGCGCAGTGACGGTCCCCGTCGAGGTGTAGACCGAGAGACGGTTGGGGCCACCACACGTCTCCCTAACTCGGTCGTTAGCCAGCGGACGGAGAGTAACAGTCCATGCTTACGTTACGTTTCCCCCGCAAGCCATATTACAATCGTTGTTGGGTGCCCCGACAGCCCCGTTCACCAAATTGTCGCCACAGACTGGGAATGTGGAAAAAGTCACACATCAGCCGCCCGGCGACTCAGCGACGACGAGAACGAAAAGATGTTCGACGGTAATGATGTCACTCACAGCATTGCGTGCTATACTCAATCCCGGCGAGCGTGAAATTGAGCGAACTGCAGTGAGCAACGCAGCTCTCGACCGTCGTGGCACTATTATCGTATTCGTTTCCGAGTACCCGTCCGTTGGCGTTGTCCACGTAGCACCCCCCGAATGTCCATGTTGCCGGCGTACCTGTCCCACCCCCAGTGGAAGTGGATCCTCCTGCCGTATGGTTGTACAAGTTGAGACGGTTCGGACCTCCACAGTATTCGGAAGTATTTCCGGCACACGTCATGTCGCAATCCGTCAGGGGTGTTTGTGCAGACCCACCGTGGAGAGTCGAATCACAAACTGATGTGCTGCGGGGTCAAATGTGAATGACTAGATCGAACAGCGACAACACTGACAGCACTGAGTCGAGTACTCCACGCCCGCCAATGTGTAGCCAGCATTTTGACACGCGATCGTGCAGCTTTCCACCGTGACACTACCTGGGGCAGCGATATACGACAATGCGCGATTGCCAACCGAATCACTGGAAAAAAAATATTATGAGGATCAACACCTTGAGGGACAACATCAACAACGCGCCTGTAACATCCGAGCGACGTCCAGTTGCCGACGCTTTGTACAGTGATGGGGGGCTGGGGTGGCTGTGCACCACTCCAATAAACGTTCAGTCGATCACCTGCGCCACAGTATTCCGCAGGATTGCCACTGCAAGGCATATGGCAGTCCGACGCGCTCGCGTTCGTAGCACCAGCAGCGAACGAATTACCACAATCTGCCACGTGGGATTAAAACCAACGCGTTCATAGAAGAGATGGATGAGCTCACAGCATTCATCGGCGTATTCCATGCCAGCATAAATGTATGAGTTGCTTCCTGTCGAGCAAAAGTTGATGCACGACTCGACGGTCATACCGGTTGCGTTAGCGTACGAGGCAGATGAGAACGTGCGGCTGTTCACGTTGTCACTGTCCAAAAACATGCCAGTGGTGAGCGACCTTCAACAGAAGCACTGGGTTACTTACGTCCAACACCCGTATGCCGTCCAGCCAGTTGGAAGGGCACGGCGATGAACATGGTGACGTGCGGACGGCAGGAATGCCCAAGTCTAAGAATCACTATGA
The DNA here is from genome assembly GCA_038093515.1 of Butyriboletus loyo. Lineage (NCBI taxonomy): Eukaryota > Fungi > Basidiomycota > Agaricomycetes > Boletales > Boletaceae > Butyriboletus > Butyriboletus loyo. The sequence continues at coordinate 16,998 of JBBPSI010000146.1, forward strand.
GACGTGTAGGGTCGAACGACAGAGAAGAGCCCACTTGAAATATCAAAGCCGAAAACAGTGCGAAAAGGCCAAAGGCAGCCATGTTAAACGGCTTGTGCTTTCCCTCGATGCTGCTGAAGGGGTACTTTATATGTTATACGAGCGCTAGGTTCAACGCCGCTATCATATCCGCCATGGGTTCTTGAAAAAAAACGAAACAGGCACTTTCTCAAGAAACCCGGGGTGATGCCAGGGAAACTACCAATGAGAACAACCAGAAGCATCTGAGTGACAAGAATTTGATGAAATGATTTCGCCAAGCTTGGGTGACAATGTCTACTTGTCGCCCAGACCGAACAAATTAAACAACATAGGTACTGTGTCAAGGAACCGTATCCCCGTGAGCTCAAAGTGGGACACGATTAATGAAAGACCAGGGACATCAAAACACCCACCGCTTGTGGCGATATCAGTTGCTTACATGCGTTCGTACCGTGATGATAGGCAATAACTAGTAAGGGTGCCGGATATGTTGGTATCGAAACGACTGAACAAGATTCAGGATTCCGAGAGATCGCAGGCTCCCTTTGAGAATGGTGTTATGGAGTGCTGAGTGCGCTGTATTCGGTGTGCGGACACTGGCGACCCCCACCATGAAGTCGAGAGCAAAACAAACCAGGAAAGATGTATTATTAAAAATTTTCCATGCCCCTGATAGAAAATGAAAGTACATAGTGAAACGGCAGAAATTTATCATCGGCGGACGATGGAAGTGATGCCAAGGACTTCAACGACTGGCGGCCTGGGTTGTGTGAAGAGAGATGCTAGAGCGAAGCAAGTCTTGATACACGCGGGCTGATCACCCCTCGGCGTCTAAAGCAACCGAGTGAGCAGATGAGTCGACGGAACGTTGGCCTGCCAGCCCACGAGGTTACCAAGTGCTACTACACACCGTGCTGAGTCGAGTGACGACGACAAGTCACCAGAATGCGCTGGTTTCCGTAGCGTTTCGACTGGTGAGACTTGGTCAGTGACTGCCGTTGGCATCCAAAAGAAGAAAAGAACCAAGCTACACCAGTGTATACGGTCGTGATGCGTTCATAACCCAGGAGTCGATGGTGATAAATTGCCTCACGTAAACAACTAAAGAGCCAGTGCCCTGAGCATGCGGGGTGAGGAGACAGTCACGCCGTTCCAGCGCCGAAGTCCGGATCGCTGCGTTGAAATTGAAGACATGATTCCGAATTCTCGGATTGCCGCCTTATAGTATGAGTGTCTAGACTCTAATCACACTGATGCATATAGACATGTCATTGGTGAAGTACTTACTTGACGACGACGAACAATAATGAAACTTCGTTACCGCTTTCGCTGGCTTCGAAGCTTCGATTGTTTTTCTTACTTTCACAACAACGCTCGTCGTGCGGACCAGAAACCAGATTCGGTTCAGTTTTCCAGAACAGCGGTGACCAGTACCTAAACACTAAATACGGTGCTCGTCTTTGCTACTAGTTTTTTTATATACACGAATGCCACGGCGAGAGTTTCCCCCGCCGGTTTGCTGGCCTCGAAGGCCATTTTGGTGAGAGTATGAGAGAAAAGGAACGTCGCAAAAAGTCCGAAATGAGCGAACAATGAAAAATGAATGTGCATGGGGCACCAAGCCAGGTATCGTTCGTACCACGGTCGCGTCCCGTTCAAACACCAGGTAACGTAAAATCAGAAAAATTCGGCCAATTCCCAAGCCCAGCGGGGTCGCCCCCAATCCGAACCCATGCCGAGTGCGACGGCGTCGGTCCATCCAGCACAAACAACTGATGCCAACCTGGCGGACACACGTACCGGTTGGGCGGCGCAGTGATCGTACACGTCGTCCCAGAGCAAGAAAACGCTGGGAACAGGATACGTCCCCCACTCATCACATTCCCGTGCGTACTCGACGAAGCTGCGTAGCATCCGTCCGTCAGAAATCGTCGGTATCTCACACAGGCCGCACAATGAAGGACACACCTGCGATGAGAGAGATACGCATCGTGCTAGTCGTTCCTTGGAAAAGTGTCACACCGATTGTGTATTGTCCGCCGAGTGCCCAATCCGTCTCCGTAATTGTAAACGTTGGCTGCTTGAATCCCTGGTTCAGATACGGAGGGATGTAGACCTCGACCCGCATCTCCTCTGGATACACATACGACCCGTTGGGGTAGTACGTCTCCGGATCCGAGCCTGAAACCAACACGCGACCGTCAGGGAGAAGCGTCGCCTCAGAGTGATACAGCCGTGCGACGATCGTGTTGCCAAGGATCGAGATCCGTTGATTGACGGGCTTCGTTGGATCGTACAGCAACGCATTGAGGTTAGGGTCGTTCCCCAGTCCAAATCCGGCGAACCCTTGCTGACCGCCGTTCATGATCATGTACGTCCTGTAAACAATTTCAGATATTGTTACCCTCGCACCACACGCGTCTTGGGCGTCAACGCTGACTTACCCGTCCGGAAGTGTAACCATACATGGCATCACTCTCTTCGATGGCTACACACAGATCGACAATCCATATCAGGCCAAACGTGCTCGTAGCGTAATGGGCGTGCACGTACCATTCTCTCGATCGTCCATGTTGGATTTGCGGCCTCGGGTATCGTGGAAACGCAGTTGTCGAGCGCGACACCACCCCCAGGTGTTGACCCACCACAAACGAGAATCTCGATCGGACTTGTATACGGGGCGTACTGCGGGAGAAGCACCGCCGTTCCTTGCATCGGATACGTGCGACCCCCGAGGAAGTTGTTCACCGCACCCGGCATGTTGGGTAGCACCGTGACGGTAGCAAACGTCACGGGATCTAGTATCCGGGCTTCGTTGTAGTATCCTGATCTGAGTTTCAGTACAGACGTGTTGACCGCGTTACAGGGGTCTCACCGATGAAGAAGCGTCCGCTCGGAAGCACGATCAAGAATGGGTACAGGTTGTTTGGGTCCGTGCGTTGCAAGTAGTCGAGCGTCATCACCGTGTCACCGCCTGCAGGTTTGGGAAGAATCTCCAGACTCGGTTGGGGTGGACCGTTACTGCCAGTCTCTCCACCCACGACGAGGATGCTTCCATTGGGCATCATCATCGCCGTCGGGTACCATCGCCCACGCTGCAATAGTCGTGTAAACCTCCAACAGGGTCCAGGCTAGACTGCGAACAGACCTGAAGCGACAATTCGTTGACGTTCTCCTCCCAATCATGCGTCCCGTTCACGCCCGGGCTTCCATCCGGGTAGTACAGCCTGACACCATACGTCGAGGTGAGCGACCACCCACCGACGTTGATCTGCCGCGCGCCTTTATCCGGGAGGATGATACTCCCTGAACAAAAGACGTCTGTCTTGAGATGCATCTCGCGCCACGCCAACAAGTAGTTGTCCACCAAGCTGATGTCCAACTCATATGCACCCGTCGAGTTGGTGAATTCGGACGTTCCCCACTTTTCTAGAAAAGTGACCTTGTTATTGATGCCTACGGTGGCGATCAACGGAACGACAAGTCCGCCAATGAGGAGCTGGTGACCATGGTGATGAATATCAGCTACCGAAGGAGTTGTTTCGGACTTGCCTCGTAATACCCGGTATTCCCCGGTGTGTTCCAGACATTCAGCGGGGTCCCGGACCAGTAGTAAGTGGTTAACCTGTTTGGGCCTCCACACAGATGAATGGGGTCTCCAGAACAAGCCATATTGCACTCTGAATCGGAGACAGTAGTCCCACCGTTGGCAGCAACATCGGTAACGTCACCGCAGACTAATGGATCAAGCATTTAACACAAACGTACACCAGGATGATGAAGAGAACGAAGACGCACAGCATTGTTCTCCATACTCCAATCCAGCAGCAGGGTATCCGTATGCAGCGCACTGGGTGAGACAAGCGTCGACGGTGTTGTTCGTCGTCCAGTCCATCTCGTACGGGAACAGTCTAATTCCGGTTGTCGGCTCACTACTCAACAAAACAATTGAGAAGATGGCGATTTCAATAGAGTATGACCACCTACGTGAGACATCCATGGTATGTCCACGATCCAGGAAGATTCGTATTCTGAATGGTAGGGACAGGGAGCACAGTTGCCTTGCCCGTCGAGGTATAGACCGAGAGGCGGTTTGGCCCACCACACGCGTCGCTACGCGTTGTTGGAATGTCAGGAAGACGCAGATGGTGTTTGGTGCATCCTTACGTTGCATCACCGCCACATGCCATGTCGCAGTCACTATCAGGAGCCTGGGCGGCTCCATTTATGAGATAATCACCACAGACTGGGAATCCAACTTGATGAGCAACGCGCGAAGAACAGGGGTATCCGGCGACGTTACTTACAGCATTGTACACTGTACTCGATCCCTGCGAGTGTGAAACTGCTGGCGCTGCAGTAGGCGATGCAACTTTCGACTGTCGTCGTGGAGCTGTCAAATTCATTTCCGAGTACGCGTCCGTTGGCGCCGTCCACCCAGCATCCGCTGTATGTCCATGTTCCGGGGAGTCCCGTTGTGACAGGAGACACGGCGCGTATGGACAGCGCGAACGCACCAGGCTAAGAGACACGATGAGAAGTGTTGGCATTGACAAAAGCCAAAGGCTCACATAAACTACCAACGCTGAGAGCAGCGTGAAAAGACGAAAGGTAGTCATGCTGAACCCACGCCTGCAAAACCGAGAGAAGAGTGGTTGGACTGAAGAAAAAAAAACATGGGGTCTAAATAAGTACTTGGATTGAACGTCACCGCGGAAAAGATCGGCCATGGACATTGGGGGGGCCAGATCGATTAGATTTATTCCATTAAGCAGAAGCCGAAAGGTCCCCTCGTTCGTGGAAATATCGGTGATTGGGTGGCTCTGTATCGGGAGGTGGGTCATAGAGGATGGAAGTGGATGTGCGCTGCCGCAGACGATCGTCGCGCAACGTAGACCACAGCATGCACTTTGTATTCGTGCTGTATTTGATCTTGGCGAAGTGGGGGGACTCCGGGAGGGGGATAAGCCGCGTTGAGGCGTCTCTCAAACGCAGCATGACGAAAGGACAAGTACCAGAAACGCTACGTCGGCAGGCGACGCGAAACTTCTTACTTCCCGGATGGCGACAGAGATTAATCCATCAGTAGGACCGTGTAACTGAGAATCGGAAGAACGAACGGCCGCCCATATGGTTCTGGGCTGACACTGATGGCGAACGGGAAGGCCAATACCCCCGCAGAGAGCCGTCCAAGGTGCGCTCGAGCCCGTTTGGGAGGACAGTGAATGACTATCATGGAAGCTAGTGCTAGCTGGACTAGCACTACGCTCGTAACCTTCGCGGACAGTGATTCCTGGATGACTAAGCGTTGTGCCGGGAAACCTTGTTGTGATTGTACGACGACCACACGACTGAAAGAGCGTTGTTCGAGCTGGGGAGGGATTGGGAGTTGTGATGGATGGAATGAGCGCACGGACCGTTATGGACAAGTGTGGCGTGTTGGAGAATGTCGATCCTAAAAAGTGCACGTTCACGCCTCCGACTCGCAAATCTACCTGCTCGGTGAGTCAACCTTGTCTGGCCCGCAAACTTTGATTCAAAGTGGCTGATGCTTCTTGTTTTATCTGCACCACTTCCATCATGATTCCCATCCTAACTTATTTTTTCATTTACAGATGTCTCCAACCTCTCCTTCAGTCCCCACTCCTTCCCACCAGCCTGCCGCCTCCTGGACAGAGCCCCCCTGGTCCGGCTGGATAGAGACAACCGGCGATGCCCTCCTCATCCTTGAGGCCGCCCGTCGCGGTCTCATTCCTAGAGTCACCCGCCGTCTCGTCGACTCGGAACGCAAAATGATCACGTCCGGATCCGTCTTTGTCTTTGACGAGGACGAGAGTGGCATCAAGCGCTGGACCGACGGCTTCTTCTGGAGCCCCTCGCGCATCCTGGGCAACTTTCTCCTCTATCGTGAAACAGACAAGCGCGGCGCAGGCCACAGAGGCGTCCGTGCCGATCCCCCAGAGTCCGTCAACGAGCACTCTCAGTACAACGTGGACGGTGCCCGCCTCGAGGGCCAGTCTCTCAGCCGCCCCAAAGGCGAGTCCGGCTCCCTCAGCCTCGACAGACAGCGTGAGCGTATCCTCGTCGGCAGTCTCACAAACAGCTACAAGTTCAAATCCGACGGTCTCATGAAAAAGGTCTGTCCTCGTTGCCTCCACCCGCCGCCCAGTTTTCTCACGCCCTCCCCGCCCAGACCTTCTCCCTCACCATAGCCGGCGTATCACAGCACCTCATCTCATACTACAAAATAGAAGATGTCGAACAGGGTCGTCTTCGTTCCCCGTCCTCGCTCCCCGAGCTCGCATCCCTCGATATCAGTCCAGAGTATCTCGACAAGACACACTTCCGAAACCCACCAAAGGTGGAAATAGGCGTCGATGGCATCCCCCGTTACCGTGGCGAAGCAGACGATATCGATCAATCACCCTCCATGCTCACCGGTCCCCTCTCTTCTGGCCTCCCTCTTCTCACCGATGGCCGTATCTCGGACGGCAAGCGTGGTCGTTACAATCCCTATGTCAAGAGGCGGAGGGGCAAAGCCAACCAGTCCGAATCTTCCTCTCCTACCGATCGCCAGGGAAATGCCCTCCCTTCGCCCGCCACTCCTACATCCTCCCAGGCTGGGCCACCCCCTACACCACATGGCTATCCAGACCAATCGCCTGTATCGAGCATCCCTCCACATCCTCACTATGCGCCTTACCCACTCCCGCCAAGCTATTATGGTCCACCTGGGTATGCAGTCCTACTTCCACCCCCCAGCGTCGGCTCACCTTGCCCCAGTGTCTCTCCCAACACTCCGCATCCACACCAAGGTTCACCCCCACCCCAACCATACGGATACCCAGGCTACAACAATGCACCTCCCGCTGACCCTCAGCAACAGGGTCTTGTGCCTTCTCAGCCACAAGGCTTCTATCCGTACTATCCACCGCCACCGCACCCTCCTTATGGTGGCTACCCCGGAGCATGGCATGGGTACCCCGGTTACCCTCCACAAGGACCCCCACCACCGAGTGCGACTGCCCCGTCGTCTGTGACTATCACGGAGCTTCCGGAAAAATCCTCGGAGGCACCTTCCGCTGAACCCAGTAGCAACTCGACCACCTCTGCATAACATTTCTATCCCCCGAATGCACTGCATAGAATGTATTCTTCGTGTTACTCACTTCATATGTCTGATGGTTTTCGGGTACCTTTGTTTCAATAGATCGTTTCCTTCATTCCTTCGTTCGTTGTTTCTACGTTTTGCAAACATTCACGCTGCAGTGGATATCCCCGTCTTGTAGAATAAAGCCCGCTTTTCAGCGCCCTTGCATATTTCTGTGTACATGTACTACTTTCGAGCTCGGCCGATGCTGGCCCCCTACTCTATGCGTAGTTGATCGTCTACATAACTCGTCCTGTCCGTACGTGATCGCGTTCTCGTTTGTGCTTTCCGTACGCTGCTTCGTCCTCTATTCCCCAGTTATCTTTGTATCTCGGTCAATGCACGGAATGTCGTGCATTGTCATTGACTTAATCACGAGAGGTTATATCTTTCGAGCCAGTGGTAATAGGCTTTAAATCGTTAGATGTGCGTGTGATGGATACGGGAATGAAGTGCATTGTGTGTTTGTAAAAATGAGTATTTGATGGATCGGTGGCTTCCTTGTGTTGCACAAACTGGTTGTCAAAAATCGTTTGTGTCTTCCTCTTCAACCTGCGGGTGCCGCGTTGTTAGACACTCTGTAAACGAAACCATTGGAGGCACGCTCACCACGTTCAGCGAGTCTTCTTCGCCGTCTTCGTTGAGCGGATCCCACGGCGGGTTCGTACTAGCATCGGTCCACCTACAGATACATCGCACTTGCATCAGCAACCCCGATCCAAAGAGCAAACACGAGCGCGCTCAATAAATAATTTGGAGATTTAAAACAACGCACAACTCGTCCCCCGATTCCGGAGTTTCAGAAGCCAACTCCTCCCGAAACAGTTTCTTGAAGTGTCCGATCCGACGTTTCAGCGTGTAGAGCGGGGTGTAGCAATAGTTGCCCTTCTTGTCGCAGGCTTTGCGGAGGAGATCCGCTTGGGTGTCGGTCCACCAGCCGAAACCACCATCTGCGCCGGCGGTGACACCTGCGACGCCGGCTACGGGCACCTGAGCGACGAGCGCAAGAGAGACTTTCTCGCCGGCTGTGGAGCGAACGTAGGTCAACGATGTGATGCCAACACGACGGGAAAAAAAGGGGGGGGATGGAAATAGCGACGTTACATTTATTGGAGAGGTACATCGAAAATGCGGGGCATACGTGCACGCTCGTGACGAGCCACCTGCCCTTGAGTATAGGAACCCTGTACAACTTGTCGAGGATGACTTCGGGCGGGAGGTACCTGAGACGGGGGCTGTGCATGATCAGAAGGGCGTCTCGTTTGCCGCGCTGGAATTGCCATTCTCCTTTGACGCTTGCGTTTGCGAGGCCAGCGATGCCACTACACAGGTTCGAACGGTTGGATTGCGATCAAATAGGCATCTCGTTATCGGATGTGAATGACGACACGCACACGTCCGGTCCCAGGTGCCAGCCCACCTGTTTTGCACCCTTGGAGGCGATGATGAAATGTTCCTCGACGCCACCTTCCTGTGGCAGGTGATCGGCCACGCGGAAGGCGATGCCAAGTTTATCCAGTTCGGTCTGGAAATTAGGATCATAGATGTTCCCTTCGACCCTCAATTCGCCCGTTTCACTTTCAATATCACCGTATGCCCCGACCTGCCGATCAAACGCGAGATCGGACTTGAATGGGGATCTATGAAGTATCCGAAAGACGAAATAAAACGCACCTCGACTGGAATGGGAGGATCCCAGTTGACCCATTTCGAAGATACGTCACGGATAAGATCGATGTATTTTCGCTGAAGATGTGGCATGATGTGACGGCTTGGCTTACACGAGAAGGGAGGGCGACGCCACGCAACGAGTCCGAAAAGACAGGAAAGAAGAGGCCGTCGCACGATGCGTTCTTAAGTAGGCTTCCCAGCGTCTATCAGGGCAAGGGCAAGGTTTCGCCTAGATGCCAGAGGTGTGACACGCGCCGCGGACCATGATGGATGCTGTCATGTCTGATAATCACGGTGATAATCATCCTCACCTGGCATTTTTGGGCTCTCGGACGATCAGTCATAGACTCGACGAGGGGCATATGCCCGAGTGCTCGACAAGCGGGGGCTGAGCAAGCCGGAGTGTGTGCCTCTGATCGTCAATGTGACCACTGTGGGTGAGTTCTCGATTGAACTCGTCGAGTTGGCTAGAAGGTCGCCGCTGCCAGCATGGTTGTTACGGTACGAAAAAGGTGTGTGTTGGGTCCAAACAGTTGTGAGGGGCAGCTGACGGGGAAGATATGGTGTCCTGTCAAGCCCAGGACAGGTGCGGTCGCACGTTCGTCACCGTGCCCTCGCCTCGTGCGCATGTTCCATGCATGGAGTTACGCGATTGGCCTCGGGCGAGCCGTGCCAAATTATCACTTTGAAAGATACTTTGATATCCGCCTTCATTGCGGATTTTTCTATAAGACCCAGCGCGTTTCCTCGGCATCTCCCCGCGCACCGATGCCCCAATTTGTCTCTCTCCGTGGTGTCCTCTTGGTCGCCGGCCTCCTCGTGTATTACAATCGACAGTGAGTCGTGACCTGCTGCGAGCCTCGTCGCGCACCCTCACTGCCTTGCCAGATACCTCGGGAGCGCCCTTGCATACTACACCGGATCGTCGACGATCGCAGCATGTCTAATTCTCGCCGGGTCGCTTCTCGCCGTTGCCCTCGCGCTAGGTGACGCGATAGTCCCTCAGCTCAAGTTTATATGGCACTGCTTCCTCCGTCCGCTCGATGCGACGGATCAGCGGACGCGTCTAGACAAGGTCGGTCGTTTCCTGTCTGCCCCCCTACACGCCCTGCTGATGCATATGGGTCACAGTTTTACAAGGGCCAGGCGGACGTGTACGACAGGACTCGGAGTGGCTTGCTCCGAGGCCGCAACACCATGCTTCGTCTCTCCGTGAGCCACCTTCGCACTCTCCGTGCCAAGGATCCCTCACAGAGGCTCGTCTGGGTCGACATTGGTGGTGGTACTGGTGCGCTCGCTTCCCTTTCCTCTTTCGTCGTATTGCAATCAATCACAAACAGGTCACAATATCGAGCTCATGGACAAACACTTTCCTGTCGCTCAGTTCGACGCCATCTATCTCATCGACCTCTGTGAACCTCTCCTCGATGTCGCTCGCAAACGGTTCGCTCGCAAAGGATGGCGCAACATCACCGTCTTGTGCCAGGATGCGACAGAGTTCTCTCTTCCCGAGTGGTCCATGACGGATCCCAAGGGCAGCGTCAGTTTCATCACCCTCAGCTATTCGCTCTCCATGGTACGGCCTTCTCTCCTCCCATCCGTTCAAGGTACTCACACCACATCTAGATCCCAAACTTTTATGCGCTCCTCGACCGTATAGACTACGTCCTATCTCCAGAGACGGGCCTGCTCGGCGTCGTCGACTTTTACACGTCCGGACGCCAGCCTTCGCTCCACGAGAAAGCGATCGGAGGGACCAGCAAGGAATGTGGTTGGCTCAGCCGTTGGTTCTGGCAAATCTGGTTCGACTTTGACCATGTGTCGTTGTCGCCTCAGCGACGCGACTACCTCGAGTACAAGTTTGGCACGGTATGTCTAGCATAATGAATTGTATGTCTGGGCGTCACTTTCTCATCTCCGTCATCAGATCAAGACGTACAATGGCAGAAACCGTTTCATCATCCCATTCATCGTGCGCATGTCAGTGTTGCATATGCATATATTGCCTTGTTCTCAACGTTCTGTAGCCCTTATTATATCTGGCTTGGTCGTTCGCGGTCTTGCGACGTCTCTCGTTTCTGCCATGCGTTCGAAGTAGAAAGTGGAAACATGATCGGAAACTGCTCTCCTGCATCGTGCAGCACCATCAAAGACTCCAAAATGATTCCTTTGCTTGATATAGGCAAACCAGTCATGGAGGTCGAGCCGCCGGTACCGTCGCACTCGACGATCAACGTTACGCCCCCCTTGAGCTCGTTCCATTACCACGTTGGAAACGTGAGTAGCCCCTTGTCGTCGTTCGGTGCTGTGCTGAAAGAGAAGCTCTTTCAGCCTTGGAGGTTACCGTATTATGAGCAACCCGTGCACAAGGAGTTTAGGACGTTCATTTACTCATTTACATGGGTGTGTTTTTCTGTTCTGAACGTTTTCGAGGCGGAACGGGAGCTGATTTGGATTGTAGGAGGATCCCTTTGAGGACATGAAGCATTTAAACTTGGGTTCTGACGATTCTATACTTGTTATCACGTCTGCGGGCGATAATGCGTTGCATTACGCCATCGCTGCTCAACCGCGGAGGGTCAGTCAAGATGCCGGCATCTGTTCATCACGCTTACACTATATCCTTATCAGATCCATTGTGTCGACATGAACCCATGGTGCGGCGATCATCCATGTTGTATAATGTCTCTCCTTCTAATCTTGTGATATCCAGTCAAGGCCATCTCCTGGAGCTGAAGCTCGCAGCCTTGCTTTCCCTGGATTACGACGACTTTTTCGCCTTGTTTGGAGAGGGTCGACACCGCCGATTCCGCGAGCTACTGGATTCCAAAATCTCTCCACTGCTCTCTTCCATTGCCTACCAATTCTGGCACATCAATGACAAGGCGTTCTCGGAAGCCTTTTATATGCACGGTTACAGTGGGTTGGCGATCCGTCTTGCTCGAGTTATCTTTGCTCTCGCCAGGGTGTCCAAGGATGCAGAGGAACTCTGTAGCGTTTCTACGAAAGCGGAGCAAGTGAAGATATGGAGAGAGAAACTGATGCCCGTACTTCTGAACCCGCTCGTCGTTGCACTCCTGAAAACTCCCGCGTTCTGCTGGAACGCACTCGGTGTCCCACCCAATCAACGCAAGATGTTGTTGAACGAAGGCAGCATATACGAATTTGTCAGAGATACGTTGGACCCTATTCCGTCTTCGTACTTGTTCAAAGATGGCGCGTACTTTTACCCTCTGGTGCGTTCCTGAAGAACTTGCTGTTCGTCCTTTCACGTGTTTTCTCATGCCAATGCCGTGTCTTCTCCCAGTGCCTGACTGGCCACTATACTCCCACCTCATGTCCATCTTATCTCACGCGCGCCGGATTTGATAAACTCAGAGCCGATAAGGCCAAAGCGACAGACGCATTCCGTTTGCACACTGATTCAATTTTCAAGTAAGCGCTGTTAGTGGATCGTGTTTTCGACGAGACATGCTTAATCTTGGGGTTTAGCGTCCTTCGTGGTCTCCCGACAGGCTCGCTCACACGTGCCGTCATCATGGACCACTTGGACTGGTTCGCGCCTGAATCCAAGGACGCTGAAGACGAGGTGTCCGAGCTTGCGAGGGTGCTTTCCCCGGGCGGGTTCGTACTCTGGCGGTCCGCGGCGAGACAGCCGTGGTATCAAGAAGTGTGAGTGACCGTGATCAGCGGTCTCGATCCTTGCCCGCCCCCAGTTCTCAAACACCATATATGTAGATTTAGGAAGCACGGGTTCGTTGTCGCGCCGATTAGTATACGAAAGGGACCAGAAACTGCGTTGGACATGGTCAACATGTAAGTGTCATCGTTGACTTTATTATCCCCCCATCGTCTTTTTTTTCGGTTCCATGACGACTGTTGCTTAGGTACGCATCGTTTTGGAAAGCCATCCGAACATGATGTTGGCTGGCGGGGATGACGAACACGTCGGAATCGTTCGGTATGCGCGGGAATGTTGGGTGCGAATGTCTGCGAACGCTGGGCTACTTTATGAACATCACGATTGCGACGACTCGTTCTTTTTCGTTTGTTTATATTTTCATCACGTCTTGCTTGGATAACTGACTTGTTACCGTGGGGTGATGGATCGTACCGATACGTGTTTTTCCCTTGTGGCGTTCTTGTATACCTGGATACTCGATAGATACGTCGTATACCCTGCCTTGTTGGAGTAGATGCCGAGGGATGAATTCGTTTGGGGGGGGCGAATATAAGAGTGACACATCCTAGAAGCAGAGAATGAGAACGATTTGTCTTGTCATATTTGAATCATACCATCATATCGTACCTGTCTCAGAACTGGCACATTCCAAATATTCTGTGGACATGCACTGTCCAATATCGATGGACGAGATTTCGGACATGTCTCCGGTCTCCCAGAGCGGTGATTTATCGGTCTTGCTTTATTCGATCAAGGATTTACCTGTACCATTATTTGGCTCTCGCACCTTCGTCACGATTTCTTGGTTTGTGGTATGCCCCCCGCTAAACCCTCTTGCTCTTGAGCCTCCATGTTTGCACGTCGTATATCGATAGCTTGCCTATAGCCATACCACCATTGCTTTGGCGGTCGATCTTTCCTCTGGCGCATACCCAACGCTTTCTACATGATAGACAATACTAGGTACTGCTTGAAGCAGTGTATATCCAAAAACTGGGCACCCCATCGGTATAACCGTATACTAGTCTACAACAACGACACACATTCCGGTGGATGAAATACGTCGTAGCGATTTGCACTGAAGCAGTCTACCTACCTACCTACCTAATCGACCGTATATTCTTCATCGTTTCGTGTCGCGAAGTTTTTTTTTTGGATGCATGATGGACCTGGACATTATTATTACTGACCCAGTTTCGAGTCGTGCGTCGGTAGGAAACAGTCAATGCCAGGGGGTCTGGCGGCTTAGTGGATATGCCACCTTCCCTGGTCTGTCTTTGCGGCAGTTGTCGGCTCATGTCACGAGTCGCGGGTTCAATTCCTGCACCAACCACCAGGGGGTTTTAGTGGGTAGTGCGTGACAGTTTAGTCGCACAGTACTCCGTGAGTCCTTAATGTCAAAGGCTTCTCACTGATGTCTCCGTAAATGGATTTCCTCCTGAAGAGTGGCGTTGTTATTCCCCCGCGTTTCACACCACTGCTATTGCATACTGAATTGAGCCTGAGTGCATCTTCAGCGGCGGGATACGCGCCTTGTGCCGTGTGTACTGGAGCCAGTCTAGGCGGTTGCCATACACCGTTGTGCTTCTCTCTCTCAAAAAAAAAAAAAAAAACAGTCAACGCCAGAACCTTCTGCTGTTAGTATGTGAACGATTACTTTGAGTCCTCCGGTGATGCAGGGCTGACGTCCCAAAATGCGAGAAGAGATCCACGGCGAGAGGGATGGTTCCTGAGGGCGCCCAGGGGCGGTGGCGAGGGGGAAGTCAGCTAGGAGCCTCGGGCGGGTTGTAAGTATAGCTACGCGATGGCGATGGCATCGTGGCATCGTCCAAATCGAGGTCTTCAGTAGAGCGAGCCCTCGAAAACTTCCTCAGTGCGAAGCAGTCGTGGTTGGCAGCTCTGCACGTAGGTCCATGATTCGGCGTCTATCTCGCTGGAATACTTACCTACAGCGAAATGAGAGAGGCATCGTCGCTCCAAGGCCTTGTGATATTCGAACCCCAAGTTTCATTTCTTTGGTCAGCATTTCGTTGTGAGCGATGGATGACCGGATGACCTGCCAATGCGGTTTCTTCAAGTGTCATTTATGATCGAATCCTTCAAGCTGAACGTGAACTGAACCGTCGACGGGCCATCCTCGGATTCGTCAAACATATCAAAGACCTGTCTTTATCACTTCACGGAACAGGACTCGGATGTCTGCGGCTTCCATTGTACTGGACGCAAATAACTCTGACGTTCTTGAAGCTCTTGAGAGCTTACCGGACGAAACCCCACATCAGCAGATGCTATCATAAGCCTTCGTCACGCTTTGGTTGCATCTGCTCACCTCACGAGTGCTACTTGTTTTAAATGCTGGGACACTCGCTTCTGGAGCCAAGGGCTTCTTCCCTTCGGGTCTGCGAGGTCTTCCCCCACCCTTCTCGGTTCGCAGTCATACTTTCCTCAACTTCTGTTCGCTCCTCCGTTCGTTCTATGGAAGACAGTCAGGACCTGGGGTCATATTGCCGATGTCAAGCCCCATGAGACGCCCATCATCACATCTTTCGAGATTGCTCCTGCGGCATAGCAGAGACCTACTACAGCGCGAGTTTTGGGCAGACATATCCTTATTAGGGAGTTCGGATTCTTGGACTGTCGCCATGATAGACTCGAATGCAGTTCGACTGGAGACCTACGGCCTTGCGTCCCTTCTGTTTCTCGTACAGACCCTGAACATGCTACTCGGTCTGTCCTGCATTATCTCCTCCATTCTCCTCTTGAAGATCATGACAACATGGGCGTTTGTCTCGATATGTAGGGATGGCACACTCAACCTCCTCCCGCCATTAGAAGGACACAATATCGCAACCCCAGCATGTGCATCATTGTTGGACGAGGACTTCAGTGTCGTGCTGAGGGGTACCGAGCCCCTGGTGGAAGCCATCGCACCCAGTCGCAGACTTCCTCCAAGTTCCAGTGTGGAAAGCTGGTGTCAATCTGATATTAGAAGGACTATTCCAAGCACTGTCCAGTCTAATGGTAATACTGCCCGTGTGGCGGCTCATTCGTCCCTCGTTTACGTCGCCGTTGTCACAAGTCATAGCCACACCCGTCTTGCTCGGTGACCGCGTCATGGATATCGATAAGACGCCGCACCCCAGTGGGGCCACGCGACAGTGGATCTCTGAACAGGACGGTACAGTATTTTGCGCACGCCTTTGCAGAAGGTGCAAGATCGATGGCCGGGACTGTTCCCATAGTGCCAGTCGCGTGGTTTTTATACATCCACGAATACACTGTGTTCAATGAGCTCCAGCTGCTCGTGGACCTGGTTTCTCCTCTGTGCCTCGCGTTTATCTTTTCGGTCCCATCTCGGCATTATCCTGTCCGGACGGCAAAATTCTTGGCAATCCACTGGTGAAGCAATGGCGGTTCGAGACCCCTGCTGGTGTAGCGACGTTCCAGTGTCTCGTGATCATGATTTGTCATGACATTCAACGGCGTCCTGTCGGGGAAATCGACGTGAGAGGCGTGCTGGACACCCTCATTCCGGATGAAAGGGACGTTTGGAGGACGTGGGAGGCGGGAGTTGCAGATCGCATTGTACATGAAGAGGAGATCTCCTTTGCGCCAACCCTTCCGACGTTTCGCGATGCAAACTTCGGGGGCAGCTCGAAGCGTACCTCGACGAAGCACGATATGCATACGATGCGTATCGTCGTTGGTCTTGGCAGGCTGGGTCCACTGACTGTCCTTGAGCTTGATGTTCGTATATTACGGGGTCCGTTATGGACAGACAGCTAGCAAATATATACAGTCTACATACGTGCACAGGGTATACCTACGTATCTTAAAACGACTCTGGACACGTGGTTTACGAAAGAACAGGGTGGGGCAGATCACACAAATTTCGGCGGCGGCGGTACCGTAAGAGAGTACATTCAACTGAACCCAAACAAGACGCCAAACAGGTCCTTCCACCCCCTCTTCACGACGAACCGAGCACCCCTGCCATATTCATCCGCGAGCCACTCGAGATATCGACCGTCCATCGAGCTGAGTGGCCCCAGCTCAAACGACAACATTTCCTTGGGTGTAATGTAGATCACCTCCGCGTCCGGCGGTGTCCCGGACGAAGAGGCATCAGCCACGGGCCATGCGGGAATCAAACTTGCCAAACGTGAGAGCTGGAAACACGTGTTGGCGTGGAACGTCTGCAGTAACGCCAGCGTCGTCAACAGCTGTCGTTCTCGCCGCTCGTGCTGTGCCTGTTCCGCATCTCCACCCGATTCGGGCCCGCTCAGCCTCGGCATGGACACAGATGTGAAGCCGGAACTAGAAGAGGCTTGGCGTCGCTGAACGCCGCTGGAAGAAGAGGACGAAGAGGGTCCGTTGGTATGACCGCCGACCAAAGACATCCCGCCCGATCTCCGCATGCCCTTGACGTTCGGGCCTGAGCTTACGCTCGGCCGTCCTTCGATCCCCATTCCAACGTTCCTCATATAGGCTCCGCTCAAACTCAGGTCGTCATCTCCGTCCAGCCGAATCATTCCCCAGTCGGTAATTGAGCCATTATTCCCGGTGGAGTAAGACGCTGCTGAATTGCCTCGCCAAGATCCAATCCAGAGGCCAGCACACACAAGACAAACATCTTCGTACAGCTGCCATGCATCCGTCCAAGAGGATAACGGTTTTGCTTTGGGATCGACCTCGGAGGAAAGCTGGCAACAATCAAATAAAAGGTCGTTTCCTTCCAATCGTAGGATTCGGTCCAGTTCGTTCCACTAGAGGAATATTAGCAGAGTAAGCAACAGGGCGAGTGATGATGAACGCACCAGTTTTACATCGCTCCAGGTGAATCGTACAAGCGAAAGACGATGGGTAGGACCTTTGGCGGTTGGTTGTTGAATTGGTTTAGACAAATACAACGTCGGTCTCGACGTTCGTGAGGGCGTCGAAGTCGTCAAGTCAATTACGAGGTCATAGTATGACGGTTTTTCAAGGAAAATTGCATCTGTCGTGCATGCAATCCATCCGCGACCCGTTTTTCCTTCGTGATGCATCTTATCCAGGTCACTGAGAGTGACCATCCCGAGGACCTTGATGCCTTCTTTCGATTTACCTTTGAGTCGTGTGCGGGTCCATGACGAGGGATCTTCAGTCCCTTCCGAGGTGAGCAACGATGGATCCAGCTGGGCTTCAAAGCAGATATCGGCAGCCACCTGACAGAGAATGCAGGCAGCCTCTACCGGCGGCAATGTATAAATTAGAATACGCCGTCGCCCAAGTATGTGTTTGTACAGGGTGAGCACAGACGGGCCCAATATACGCAGCAAGTGCGGGAGGTGAAGAGATGGTTGAGACGGGGAAAACTCGACGTTGGGCTGGACGAAAAACTCGCATTAGTGTGCAGAACGGCATTCGATAGTGACCCGTCTCACGTTATCGAGTTCATGGCTCCATCCATACCACTCTCCGGCTCCGCCGAGATCCGTCCTCCGAGCCTTGCGTTCCTCGAAGAAAGCTTGGGCAGGCTGCCAATCTGATTCGACGGGCTCTAGCACGCCTCGGCTTTCCAAGGATGAATAAATAGTGTCAACGAGTGTCTTGAGCGCATCCACGTGTCTCCACGGTCGTGGTCTGACCGAGTTCACGAGGAGTATACCCAGCGAAGAAAGTCGGAATCCACGCTGTCCGCGTTCGGTAGTTCTCCGCCGACGAAAGACACAGACACCTGGGTGACTGTCTTTTGTGAAGTAACTGAGGGTGATTTCTGTGAATAAAGAGAATGTAACAGGGCCTGAAGTGTTGAACGTACACAACGTCCCTGTCAACCAGATGTAGACCGCTGGGGAGGGTACTGAACTCGACACCATCAAGCTGGAGATCTACAAAGGTATGTGAGAGCAAGCTCGAGTCGAGAGCGACACCGCTTACCATCGCTTGCTTTCAAGCACCAATCGACCACGTTACCCTTGGTCGGATGGAAAGACGCATGGAATACCGCAACTATAGAGGAAATTTCAAGCTGGTCTGAGGGCTCGAAACGATTGGAACATACCTATGTCCTGTGGTACGCGGGCTCTCTGGTCGACGTTTTCCATGATCTTCTTGACGACTGCGGGCTGCTGTTGCCAGCACGCAGCATGCGATGGCGCCTGCAGTCAGCGTCGTGGAGGCAATGTCCGCGGTCCACGACGCCTCTCACGGTCTAAATACGTTGAATTAACTCCTTTTCCGACCGGGAGCGAGCGAACGAATGGGATGTTTGTTCGCAGGGAAGCCGATACGTGTATGTATTATTTTCGTTTTGGCAATGGCATTGGCCCACGCTTCCTGGGTGGATCAACCAGCGTGGCATGGTGACTGGGTCCGTCTGGATTCTCCATTGAACGCGGTGGCCGATACAGCCCGGTCACAAGATTCTACGAGCCTTGTACGATGGAACGCTGAGCGACCGACATCGGCGACCCTATTTCTCGCAGAAAAGCAATGGCCGTGCGCTCTTGGGATAGAAGCAACGAGAGCACGATTCTTAACCTTGGCGATGCAGTACCGTCCTACAGGACGCTGCGGACGACCTTCGTTCAGGTCATTCGAACACTGGAAAAGGGCGCCCCGTGACTGGCCGCGACCCTCGATGCTCCGAGAACAGAGATGAATACGTTAGGGATGAGGGTGATACACTCGTTACAAGCTTTTGTTATCTACTACGGTGTTGCCGTTTTCGCACACGCCATCCCATCCGATGGACCACTCTGTGCCACTCCCCGACGATCCATTTCCGATACGCGCGTTGCATGCCGCATACCGTCAATGCCTCACCCTCGAGGCAAAGGCTGAAGCGGGTGTTGTCGAATTTATCAAGCACTGTCCCCCGCCCATAGTTTGTGCTCGCCTTCTTGGCCACATGTTACGCTTGGCACCCGCCGGTAAGGATCAAGGGAAACTCCAGCGGGGGATCACTTCTGCGAATGACCACGCAACGCTCATGCAGCTAGCCTCAGTATATATGAATAATTTCATCCGCGCGTGTAAGTCTCGGCGTTGTCTATTTGATCAACCTTTACTGACCTTTCGACAGTCAAGCGCAGTAGCGGATCGACCCCAGCGCCATCCACGCATCCATCTCGCCCATCGTTCGAAGATGCCCGTGAATATGCCATGGGTATGATGGAAGAATCTAAATTAGATCACCGCTCTGCTCGGGCTTTGGTACACATTCATAGGGTGTCGTGACGCTTTTCGATGACATCTTGAATAGGCAATGCGCCGTGACGACGATCGTTGCATGATCACTGGCTTGAAGGATATCAAACATGGTGGAGGAGTCCAGGTGCAGACGGCACACATCATTCCAGAATCAACTAATAAAGACACCGCGCATGATGGCGAAAAGGTTTGTGTGTGTGTGTGCAACGTCTTCCTTCCGTCGATCGACGATATCGCTGCAGTCCTTCCAATCTACTGGAGTGTGGTCAATTCTATCGATGTTCACTGATGACAGCATCATCGAGGACCTGACCGGCAACCGTATCCACCGTCTCGAGAATATCATATCGATGAACGTGGCCTCCCACGGGCTTTTTGACGACCTTTGCCTATGGCTCAAGCCTGTGGAAGTGCGTTTACCCTCTCTTTCTCTCTTCCGCGCGTCTTCATAGCAGTCAATAGCGTGCACCACACAAGTATCGTGTGTACGTCGCCAAGGAGGAAATGCGGCACTTTGGACCCCTTCCCGAATATATGACGTTCTCCACGGCTACCACCCTACCACTTCCCAATCACGAGTACTTGGCGCTTCATGCACTTTGTTGTGAGGTGGCATGGATGTCCGGGGCTGCAGAGTACATCATGGACATTGAAAGGAGGATGGATGATACAAAAGTCCTCGCCAACGATGGCTCGAATGTTGACCTCTTGGTGACAGCGTTATCGCTCGTTGAAACCTGCTGACCTTGATCCATTTGTTTGCAACGTGCAGTAGAAGTCGTACACTGTGTCACATGTGTTTCGGCTGCCAGTGGCTCTGACTTGGCTCTGACGATCGTCTATTTGCAGGAATTTTGGACACGTACTTGACAGAGGCAATCCTCGTCAGATGGAACAGATGGATGATGCATCCTCTGACTTTACGTGGTTCACGATGGTGGGAGGACCGTTACTTTTGCACCCATGTGTTGGTGGTGGCGCTCTTGTAATTAATTTGCCAAATTTCCATTAGGGAGTGTAGATATGAAAGGGAAAGCTGAGACGATCAACTAGATCATATAGTACCTCCGATATTGTCTGGCGACGAACGTTTGACAATTGACTCTGACAACAACCGGAGTGACGGGCTTATTCGGCGTTGCACTAGAGTGTGAATGGTTAAAAGGAAGACTATAAAATCGAGACTATCAAAAAACTTGGACACCGTGTAGATCTGGCAATGCTGTCCTGTCCAGTCAAATACGACAGCGCTTCCTCACGCTTGTTCACCAGTACTTACATAAATAGAACAAACGCTCAGACTAAAGATAATCAGTGTGTGCTGACTGACTGCTGCTGCAATTTCGCGCGATGGTGTCAATTCTACTCCGAGGGAAAGACTCGATCTTTGCAATAAAAAAACTACACACAGTGCAAGACCAAACATGCCCGATATCACAAACGTTTTTCGAGAACAGACAGTAGAGACGACGACGCCTAGTTGAAGTCCATCGGAGAACAACCAATATTGATGAAGCCAGTCTAGATCCCGAGGGACAACGTTTGAGAAAGTAGTCAAAGAGCAGAAACAAGGTCCCAGACTTACATAGTTGGTGTTCGAACAGCATACAGGCTGTTGCTGGCAAGCGGCAGCCTCTCCCGCCCCATAAATGTTGAAGGGAGTGCAGTCAATCCCGACGCTATCTGCTGGGTCGTACGAATAGGAGAATTTGTCAAGGAAGCCCGTGATATCAGATGCCTTTCGAGGGCGTAAGTGAGGGGGCAGGGGTGACCACAAAGCGGTGGAAGCGTACGTTGGCGACGTTATCGCAGCACTTGACCGAGCCAGTGTCACACTGACTGTTATTAGAGTTGCCGCGGCGGACATGCATACGCCGTTCCATGCGTGCGCTGGTAACGACGGCGATGGCAATGGCGAGGAGTGCAGAGGCGCGAGGAAACATGGCTGAAGCTGAAGCGAGGGGGGTTGAGAATGTATTTTGGCGTCGGGGGACTCGGCGTATTTATGTTGTCAGTGGTCGTTCAATATTCAGCCTGGAAAGGAAATGATTCGCAAGAGAGATGCATACATCCTGTCGTGGGCACGGAGGTGACGTATGTTGTGCGTTGCTGGACCATTTGATTGGTCCGACGTGTGGCATTCCTTCAAGTTGTCGTTCGCTCGACCTGTAGGGCACTCTGGTCCGCCCATTCCTAATCGGACATCGGCGATCGGATTTCGACCAGGCCATGACTTGGCGTGAAGCATTACTTGTCCGCTGGTGAGGTCGAATCAAGTGTCATGCTCATCTCAGAGGACAGATCACACCCTTGGCGCACGCATAAGTCGCAGCCAACTGCCAAAGGTATACCATTCCTCCTCTTCTTCTTCAAGTTCACTGTAGTGTTCACCGAGACCACGACCATCACGCACATGGAATGACCCCACTTGACTGGCGTTGTAAACAACAGATGGTTCGTACAAGCTAATAGAGAAAGCACTTTGCGAGCCTGTGATGACATCTGTCAACTCTGCGTCGATCGATCCACGACGATCTTCGAGACATCAAAAACTTACATGAACTTCATCATAATTGACACCTGGGAGAAGAGTTTCATCGTCTGTCCGACTATCATTGATCGCAAATCAAACATGGTCCTGTTATTTCGCTTTCCACCCTACAAACATGTTCACGACGCGCTCTTCGACGACCCCTGGGCCTGAGCTTGCGCCTGAAGCTTTGCTTGCATCACATTGATCAGGTAGTTCATGTTGTCCTGCTTCTTCTGTATGGTATCCGATAGCGTCTCGAGGTTCGTCAGGATAAACTCCACTTTTACTTTGTAATATTTTGTCGCTTCGGCGCGTGTCTAAAACTGATCAATCGCAGAAACACGGCTTCGACTGGTATGCAATCACCTTTTTCACGTAGTAGCCTGTACCGACATCGACGATAACATGCTCCGTGTCACTCAGCTTGCCAGGAACGTAGAGGGAGTTGGTCAGAGGAACCAAGATCGTCGTGCCTAATCAAACACCACGTCGATCCACCACTTATCACGCACGAACCAATTCGACTTGCCTGCATTCTTTGTCTTGACTTCACCAACATTCTCGAGACAAGATTTGAACTTTGACTGAGCCTGCTTGAGTTGGGCAAAGGAACTAGTCAGATGGTTCAGTTCCTGGGTACATGAAAGTGTGGATGTCAGAATCGATCGAAAGCAAAGTGGGAGATTCACTTCTTCTAGCTGCCGTCGCACGTCAGAAAGCTGTTGTATGTCCAAGTCAGCAACATTGATTTGTTGAGATTGCGAGGAGGCCATGGTTCAAACGTTGAAACATGGATGGCACGAAAGCGATCGAACGTGACTATACTTGAATGCGTGACCATCGTGTGACATTTGGTCATATCTACTCTGGATAGACTTCCACCAAATAAGGAAATGCAACGAATGTCTAGTACTTAGGGCTTCCGCCGAGTAATATAATTTTGTCAATTAGCACGTAGACGCTTTTGCGGTGGCTCTGAGGTTGCGTCAGATGCTGACTCTAGTCCTCGCGTCGACGGTCGAAGCGATGATGAAGCACCGCCGTCTCGTGCATCACACTCCATGTCCAAAGACGTCGCATTTTGTGGCGTGGCGTCTTGTGGTATCTGCTTGTCGCAGGTAACGCGGCCGTGACCAGGCACAACCGACGCCGGCTGCTCAAAGTCTTTCTCTGTTAATTTTTGGCCTCGAAGAATTTTACCCATGTGTGTCTGATCAAAGGGCTTCCCTCTGTTCCGAATAGCAAGTAGTGCCCACACGGAGGGCAGCGGTGAACCCGAAAACCTGATTTCGTTCTCTTCGAAACTACCAGGGATGTCGAACAGATTCCACCGCACTGCTGTATCGTTCGGCGAATCCTTCGTAGGCACGTCCAGGAAACGACATAGCCGGAGGTACGATTCATAGTCTCTAAGATAGAGCTGACCAGCGAACACGTTGAGCTGGTCGATCAGGGTCCAAGGTGGTGTCCAGTCGGAGGGAAGGGGAGGGATAGAGTAAAGTCTGAGATCGTCGGATGGTTTCATTCTCTGCGATGTGCGTGGTGCATACACATGAAGGTGAACGTATTCGCTAGCCCTGATATATGGCATCAAGTGGTCAGCCTCGAATGGGCTCAGCAAAACGAGTAGTTGGTCCTGGTCCTTCAGGTTGTTACGAGAGAGAATCCACTGGACAGGTCGAAGATACTGATCCATGGTCCCTCGAGTGGACTTGGGTTTGATCGTCCTGCAGAAATCTACTGTAGCCAAGATGAATGGACTCCAGACATCTGCATCGCGAGTAGCTGCTGAACTCCTTCCGAGAGTTGTGAAGACGGGATAAAATGCATTGCTTGTGGGCAACGGAGGCTGAATGTCGCCCGTCTTCACGAATTTGACGACGTCTGGATGAAGGTAATGTTCCGCTGGCTCTGCCTTGGGAGGCAGTTCCTCCACTTCTCGTTCGCGCTCCCGCTCGCGGTTCACCTCCCGTTCTTGTTCCTCTTCCATCTGTGCACTGGGAAGCGATAAAACCCCAAGATCTTTGCACCGTTGGCGGATCTGGGGATCCAGCGTCGATAAAGTACTCGAGGCGTTTCTAGTTTCGCAGGGTGCATAGAGATCAGCCAGCGATTTGAGTTCTGGCTGGAGCCATGCATCCGACAACTCCTCTTGCCCGAGCTCATTATTGCAAAAACGCGACCAAGCGGAGGATCTCGATTTATGACTCATGCCTTGTTGCGCCCAGTAAGGAGTCCGCTGCTGAATGTCGGTCCACGTCTCATGTATTGCCCAACATAAAATGTCGGCGGTAGCGATTCGGGTGTTCGCATCGTTTTTGCCGACCACAGCACGGATGCTCCGATCAATCTCGAGTGGTGCAAAAAACATGACTGAGTGACCATGACCCAGCTTGCGCATCCGCATACAACCTGAAATTCAGAAACATATAAGATTCATCAATCGAATCACGCTGCCAGAACAAACCTTGCACCAGATGATCTTTTGTCACCTTCGGACCTAGCGTGACGGCTGCTCGGGACCCGATGGGCAATTTGATGTCAGTACCCCTTGTGTGCGCATGATCTAGATAGACGACACAACGGTCTAACTGCTGAGAAAGCGAAGACGATAGCATTGGTTGAGTGGTGCCACTTTTTGTGAGTATCATCAATTCATCATTCTCGTTGAAATAGACGGCACCAGCTGCGCTGGGGGTGATGTCGAGCCATGCTTTAGCCACCTGGAGATTGGAAAAATCAAATATTTGTGCACCAACATCCAGCAAAACATGAATGTCGGGCCGTTGCGCGACCACAATTTGGAGGAATTCAAGCGTAGTCCGTCGTTCGGCACCCTTGTGAGTTACCATATAAGAGTCATTTTCGGGCTGCAGAAGATATGCCAGAACCCTGGCATTGGTTCCCTGCTGGTGGTCGAGGTTGCATTGAGCGACAGACGTAGGCAACAGCCATTGGGCATCGTTCGTGCCCGAAAAGCCTGATGTCTCCATTCAGCGACCGAATTGAACAACATTTCAGGATCACTCACCGGATATAACTTTTTCCTGCTTCTCCGCCAAATCCCAGCTAGACGCAGAGAGTTTCCAAGGAAATTCTTTCGCTTCCTTCGGGAACACCACTCGCGAGAGGTAGAAATCTATGGCCGCATGATTCCGAGTGAAAAGCGGAAATATGAGCTTGTGCCATTGCTCCGATGGCTTGAGATTGATCCCGTCGAGTTTCTGAAGCGAGTCGGGCACCAACTCGCCATCATACTCCTTCACCCAAAGTGCATACTCTGTGGTTGGGTTTTCTTGGTCGAGTAGTATTTCGAATGAAGCTCTGAGCTGCTCTTCACTAAGACCGGTATAATAGTAAGATAGGCATGTGAGAATGATGGTGATGTCTGGATGGCTGAACTGGGTATTGGGTGCCGGCAAATCTTTGGCCCGATAAGGAACGGCAAGCATTGTAGGATCTGGGGAAGGGCTGGTGTATTTACTGGGTGCGACAAGGCCATAGTCAACACGCCATCTCCGCTCCGCAAGAGCGAACAACAGGATGTTGGAGGCTAGGAGACCACGGAGGAGTAGTAGGCCACTCCACAAATAACTCTTGTGAGAATGCTCAGCGTACTCCTCCACAACATTGACTATTTCTGGAAGGACGTCCTCGTCCGATATAAAACTCCGAATCGCTTCGCGGAATGCTTGGGGGACGTGTCGAAACTTGAAACTTAGAAGCCGTCCATCGATCGCGCCTTCCACAATCAATGCTATTAGACGTTGACCAGCCTCGGGGCCTCCCACAATGTGAATGTGTGGAAACGATCCTAGTGAGTCACAGCGATACTCTATGGAGTTGGCGAGATCTCTTGAAAGGGTGCGAGCGCACTCCTTCGCAAGCCGGAGGACCTGTTGAGTGATAGTCCATCGGTCAGGGTACCCGTCCATGTGTTGCTGGAGGCCGATAGTATAAATCAGTTGGAACCGGGCATGGAGGATGTCATCGCTCTCGTCCAGGATATCTCGAACATTAGAATGAATCCATCTCTGAAGACTCAGCCACTTGGATGCACTGTCCGAAGCACTGTAAGTCGGCTCGTCACGGTGGTCAGCCTGAGCGGAACCCTTTTGCCTCGAGTGTTTTAATGACTGGGTCAGCACTCGAAACAATTTGCCTACAACGCTGGCTGCTGGAAGCTGGGGTTCGCACAGTCAGCTCGATCAACAATTGCGGACATAATTATCCATACTTACCAATTTGAGCAATGTGGGTGTCGTGATGTGTTTGTAGATCAATTCTTGAAGGTTTGATGATGGGTCAGCCGCGAGTTCACATTTACGAATCTGCTGCTCCACGCCCATCAACTTGAGTGACACGGCATGCTCTGGCTGGACAAGTAAAATTCCATGCTCAGCCATGCATTGAGACATAAGCTTATGTAGATCATCGATTTGAAGGCTGATCACTTCTCCGGCCTCGTTGTACTTGGGGGTGCGAGAGAAGGGCAAGTGGTAAATTGGCCTGTTGGCAAGCCCTCCAAGGCGAGAAACCAGTAGTTCGAACATCTGGACTGTCAATGCTCTTGGGACAATGACACGGACAAGCTGATTTCCATCAGCAAGTGCAGCAGCAACAATGGGGATGATCACGGATGATTTCCCTTCGCCCATGTTGACCTGCATTACAGTATTTCCTCCAGATCTGGGCGACATCATCTCCATTGCGATTTCCGCCTGAATGCGACGAATGAGAAAGTTTCCTTGAATCTGACACAAGAAAACGGCAATGTCAGTACACACAACGGTTCGGACACCTGAAACGCACCTGGATCAACAACCATTCCGGGTAGTCTTCAGCTTTCCACCCATCGCATCCCTCGTTCTCTAATTCCTTTGCAAACTCTTCTTCGAGACCATCCAGAGCAAATCGGAGCAATCTCCTGGCACGCTGAAGGTCCAAAAGTAGTAAAGCCAATGACAACAAGCATTTCATCCAACTTGGAGGGACGTCGATCCGTGAGGCAGGTACGAGAAATCGCAAGAGGACATCTGCCGTAGTCGGCGGCCATTGACCAAATCGATCAAGTGCTTGTTCATACGGGTCAACCGTCGGGCCCAGCGTCTTCTTGAGGATGTCCAGAGCGTCCACATAGTTGTCTCTGCACCGTACAAAATATTTCTCCAGTACTTCGATACGATTCTCCCCCACTACTCCATGTACTCCGCGAGTTGTTCGAGACTCTTCACGGACACGTTGTGCGCTGGCATTGAGGCGGGTGACATATTCCCGTTGGAATGAGGGATCGGATTTATTCACCAGAAGAGAGAGTAACTGATTTAATTCGGAAATGCCATCTGGTATTGTATCGTGAGTGTGGGAAGGCAAAGTGGTACGGTGGGGTAGTTCTGGGGCTGGTCGATTAGCAAGGAGCCGATTGAGCGTGATGTTCCACGAGGTACGCTCATCGGATATATGTCGTGGAGATGAGATCGGGTGCGGAACAGTGGGAAGTCCAGTAGTGTGCCACGGAAATAGGTATGCAGCTCGTTGCGCAGCGAACTTGTCATTGGGAATGATCATGTCGCGGTTACAATCCAAAGAACCTCTCCAGTAATACCTTTGTCGGATTTCCTTGTGTGCGATGTTGATTTGAGGATATCGGGTTGAACTCCAATCATGGTCGTCATCGAGAGCTTTGAGCTCCATGATTGATCGACACCCAGCCGACTGTAAGAGACAAAGTGCCGCTTGAGCACCCGTTTTTCCCATCAGTGGATCAGGCCTATGGCAGCTAGTCACGACGTGTAAATGGGCAAGATACCGCGTGCCGGTCAAGCTGCCACTCCCCATCAAGCAACCCAGTTCAGTATCCACGTTATAAGTGTGGTAGTAAAATGGTTCCTTTGGTCCATTGCTGAGAAAGACCCGATCATTATTACGACGGTCGGGAATACCATTCGGTATAAGGACACGTCTGGGGATAAGTTCTTCTGGAAGGTGGGCCTTCTGCCGGAGAACAAGGAGGTTCTCTAAACCGAACAGCGTCCCAATGCATTGATTCTCGTCGTAAACCATATCCTTGAAGTCACGGGACTCCAGTTCTCCATCCTCGTTGACGAAAAATGATAAGCCATAGCAAGGCAATGTAACAGACAATTGTAGCACCGGTTCATGTTGGGAAGAGCCGATGGGGGATGTGGTGATTAGGGGCTCTCCAGACAGCTTCCCAACATCAAAACACTTGAGACATTTCTGAACCATTGCCCAAGTTGGGCTTCGGATGTCGACAAGGGTCTCATGACCTCTGTACATAGAATATCGTCCCGATGCATAGTCAATCCTCCAGTTCTCCGAAGATTGTTCCCAAAGCTGTTCGAGAGGGCGTATCTCAATTATCTTGGTGGACAAATTCAACCAGTGAACATGACCATCAACCAACATTGACGGAAGGTCATGCCGCAGTTTTCTCGGAGGAACCAGCTCAAGGATTTCATTTGATTGATTGCATTGCGCTTGAACAATCAGATTGTCACCTCGCAGCGAAAAGTGAACCTGTGTGTGTTTGAACCATTATGATCAGGTCACATGGGGTTGGGACGCATACCTTGTGCTTCGATGACATAGGGCTGGTTGTGAAATCCATACCTGGTAGGTCGGAAAATGTGACAAAGAAGCCTTGCTGGAAATGACAATTAGGGACACATCAGAAACTGTAGAATGTACACACATCACGGAAAATTTGTCTGTAGACTGAAGAGTCTCTAATCGGAACCGGCAATCCCGGCAATCCACCTACTAGTTGTGCATTCAGTCGGAGTGTCCCATCGAGCAGGTTAAGGTGGACTTTGTGTGTGTCAGGATCCCCAGTTTGACATGTAAGCCAACGAGCATTTGGATGCTGCAACTGCACCCATCTGTGTGAACTTGGTTTGTGGCTAACGAAAATCTTGCTAACTGCAAGGTCGACACCGTAGTCCGATGGATCGGCAGGGATTACATTGCACAGAGTCCCCTCGAGAGCGACAGCAAGACGACGGTCTCGTTGGAAGAGCATTTGTGAATACTTGCCATATAAATACCCGTTATCTGAATATTCATGATCAGTACCTAGAGACATAACATTAGCTGAGTGTTGCCAGTACCTGACATTCGGGAATTATAATTTCTCTTGAGACGGAGTGTGTATATGAAGAAGGCACAAGAAAGCAGAGCATCGATATCCTCTGCAGAATGGAAGAACCTGGGGAGAGTAGCGAGGTCAACGTCAAACGTGCTTCGACAAGTAGCAGCCATGTCGTGCAACAGATTACGGCGCTCTTCGTTCATAGGTGCCATTCCCAGGTCATATGATAACTCCTGCACCCAGCTGAACGTCTTCCTGCGCACACTCCGAAGAAGTGCAATGGCTCGCTCCGAAACGCTTTCGCTGGGGCTCAATGCAAGGACCCGAGCGAGCAAGAGGGAAATGGTATTCATCATCACCGAGTCGATCGAGCCAGCTCCGGCATCCAAGAACAAACTGTCGAGCTCGTCCAGAAGGGCATCACAGAAGGACGGGTCTTGAAGCTCTTGATGCCAAGTCCACGTCCCTGTGCTCAAATCAAGCGGTCCGACTTGAAAGACCGCCTGGGCGAGGAGGTAATGAACGTCGCAACGACGGAAGTTGAGAGTTCTACTGCGCAGCCCGCACAGAATGTTGAACCACTGGAGCGAGCGACCGCTTCGCAGGTGTCCAAATGCAATGAACTCATCGAGGGAGAGATCCGCAGGACACTGCGCTTGAGCAGCCAAGACGTCGTTGGAAGTGCGAATGGAATCCACATATGCACTCAGAGAGTCTCCTTGACCCCAGTACATGGAGTATTCTAAAGTCTCTGCTCGCCATTCCATCTGCAATGAGTCTGACTTGACCACATAGTGTCGTAATCGGGAATTTAGGGATTGCGGATACTGTGGATAAAAACAAGCAAATCGGATGTGGAAGGAGACTGGCACTTTGCGCTCGACAAAGTAAGGCTGCAATGCGGGAAGATGCGCAAGGAAATCGCGTTCATTCAACCCTACATCGCGCAAGTCAGAAACACGCTGAGAAATGCATTCCAGAATTTGGGCGGCGACAGAACGCCAGATACCAATGCATGCAGGGCATTGCAACTCAAATACCACAACCTTGGCGTGTAATGGAAACGTGGGCAAGGGCGATTTAAAAGCCTCCTCCCCCCAAGTTGGCCATCGCCTGCGCAATCGTTGTTG
Organism: Butyriboletus loyo; assembly: GCA_038093515.1. Lineage (NCBI taxonomy): Eukaryota > Fungi > Basidiomycota > Agaricomycetes > Boletales > Boletaceae > Butyriboletus > Butyriboletus loyo. The sequence goes on from JBBPSI010000146.1 coordinate 47,490, forward strand.
ACCTTGATGTCCATCATTGATGTGTCCGAAACTGGCAGCTTCCCTGCCCAGGCTAGCACGTCTGGCGACACCTTCTTCGATGCGTGCTTTGAGCTGTTGAAGACGTAGGGATTGATCATAATAACGGACAGCAAAACTGTCTTCTGTGAATTCATCCGAAAGTACCGACCATCCGGGACGTGATTGAGACTGGCGCGCAGAGAGGTACTGGTACACACGCGAAAGGCGATGGAGGCTTGCTGTCTTGCGCAGGAACAGCTTTTCCAGGAGACACGTCGGAACTTCAGGGGAATATTCGGCGAGCAAAGGAATCTCCTTCATAACTAGCTTGTCGAGGGCCACAAAAAGCTCAACGGCCGTCAATGACATGATGGAGTGATCTTCTGGATTTGTAGCCCGTTCCCAATGAGCTTTTGAGATATATCTATCCATCAAAATCGCGAGCTGTACGCACGCCTCCTCCACATTTGCGACACAGGCAAGCCAATCATCAAGGCCCTGCTCAACTGATTGCTCCACGTCATAGAGAGTAACGTGAGGCTCGGCAGCATATGCCTCGTCAAAAGAGGACCCGTCCGAAGACAAGAAATCATCAATAGTGCCACGGCGATGATGGCTGGGATGGAAGAGAGTACGGAGAGGTTCAAGGCCGTGATTCATGAGAGCATTGTCGATGTATTCGCGACTATCCAGGAGTGAGAGCTGCGTGTCCCTTCTGAGTTCATCCCGAGAAGGATTCTGAAATGGAGATGCGTGAACACTTAGCGGCTTCCACCTAGCGTCAAGGATCTCTCCAAGACGAGCGCATGTGTTGAGTACCATTTCGGAGAGCCAATCGGAGGTAGAGGAGCGATGCTTGTTCCAACGTCGGAGAATTTTGCATGACATAAAATGAAGCAGATCGCTGGAAAGATATGCACGCCTTGTATCTCTTGCAAGGGCACATATGAAGAATAACATGAATTGTTTGTAGGAATCACGTCCAGCAGGAGAACGATCAAAGGACATCTGGATTGCGACCCTGAGGACAGGCCAAAGAGATGAACGACGCCAATCATGTAGCTGCTCTATGCGAGAGGTGTTACGGACATGTTTGGTGATGCGGGGAACGTTGGCAGTGCGACTAACTGTTCGCAGGATGTCGGTAAGCAGTGTAGCAATATATTGTGGATGGTCGGGAGATGGGAGATGAGGATTTGAGTCGTCATGGTTGAAGCAAGAGAGAAAGTCGGCGAGTTTGATTTGAAAGTCCTCATCGTCAAACACCTCGTTGAGCGTCTCGGCAGCCGACCTGGGATACATACCATCATTGGTTGGGGGCATCCCAATCCGCTCGAATGGCACCCCGAACGACTCGAACAGGGTGCAATTTTCCCGCTTGGTGAGGACAATCACAGCATCTCGAGGTCGGACGAGAAACACGAGGATATCTATATATATTAGCATAAAATCAATAATGAACTTGTCAACGTACCTCCTGTTTGCATTGCGCGCAGCTGGGACATGACTTGGCCTTTATCCAGGCGCTCAGACTGGACGGAGGTTTGCAAGTTGTCTAGCGTCGTTGCGATGTGACGCCCTCCTGTCTGCATAGCGCGCAGCTGGGAGATGTTGCAGCCATCGTCTAGCTGCCCGGACTGGACGGTGGCTTGCAAGTTGTCTAGCATCTTTGTGATGCGACGCCACTGGGGTTCAGGGGTTCTATTGAGACTCTTGCTATAAGCGTGGGCAGTAGCGCACACTGTACGAGCTAGTGAAAGATCCACATCTGGGGTATAGTCGCTCCGCATGTCAATGGGAGGCAGAAACACATGGGTGATAATATAATCATACGATGTAGGACTATGGACGAATGCCGGTGAACTCGTCGCTTTAGGGTTGGGGTCATAAGAGGTACACACAGTCAACATGGTGGTACAAACGGGGTCGATTGGTCGACCTATCCTGACCAATCAGGACCCATCGACCTATAATTTGAACACCGCCCGGCCGCGACCGAAGCGACCTTTGGGTATCACGTGAGCTGTGCCCTCGAGCGGGGAATTTTCGCTGAGGTCAGGCTGATCGCAATAAAACAAAATGACGACGTGTATTAGGATGATTGAAGACGATATATCGGTGGAGAGAGAAACGACAACAAGATGGCGATGTGTAGTACAACTACTACTATGAGTGCGAACAGGTGGCCGTAACTAGTAAAGACGTGATCATCGCGAGCGGAACTGACATAACTCGGACGACTCGACGAGACGGAAATATTTGAAACAAAATCGGAGGGACGCATTCGCGTCACGGTGGGTGACATGCCAGATGGAGATGGTAGTGGGATGCGTTGACCAATCAGGCGAGTGCAAGCACGCGAGTGGTGGTTTGCGACATGAACGCGGACGGGTGGGATGTGTTGGGCAAGCGCAAACGGGTGTGGTGGGTCGTGAGAGCGTGCACGACCATTTCGCATGTGCATGAGTGCACGCACGCACACAGAGATAGTCTGTGTGCGCCCATGCGCTCATGTTCATGCGACTGGGTGCGAATGGCGCTGTGTGTGCATGCGCATGATGTGGGGCATGCAGGTTGTTGTGGGATGGGTGAGTGCGTGCGCACGAGGGGGCGACGAGGGGTGGGGGCACACTGGGCGCATGCATGCGCGCGACGAGGGCACACCAGGTAGTGGAAATTATATTTTCAAAATAAAAAGATCTATCACTACCGACCTACACGGTTGCGTGTCCATCGCATCGTGATCACGATTCGGGTCGCTGCCAGTGGGTTCCTATGGGTTCCGAGGCGAGGGATGCGGGTGACTGTGTGTGTATGCCGAGCATGCTGGGCGTGTTGGTGGGGTGGCGCGTTGCGTCAAAATGCGTCGTCGTGTTGTCACCCCTCATGGGTGGGTTCCGAAAGGCGACCCCTTCACAGCTTCTCGGCTCACCCCCCCTGCGAATGACCAATCTGCTCAACTGACGACAGACCTTTCTTATGTTGTCAACGATGGAGGACTGGAGCAGATCGTACTAACGTCCCATGCCCACTGGCACCCGTTCGATGTTGAGGTTGCTACTAGTGCGGAGGGTGACCGAAGTCCCGCCACCGTCGTTTGCCATAAAAAGTGATGGCTTCCGTGCTTCGCAAACTTGAAGGTGTCGACCCGAATCTGTCACTCGATCAGCCTTTGACTTCTCTGTTTTCTTCGTGGTCTTTGCTTTAGACTGAGTACTTCAATCGAATGGAGTCGGCTCAAGAAATTCTCGGTGAAATTGCATCGGTTTCGCAACGACTTATCAACGCAACAGCCGTGCGACTTGGTCATGAACGTGGCGAGCCCGCCGAGATCTCCTGTGTTCAGCTAGTTGGACACCTGCACAAGATCGTCGCTACTTCTCTGGTTATTGTGGACACCCTCAATCAATCGTCGGACCGCAGGGATGATACCCTCGATGAACGTTTGAACGACTGGTTAATGAGTCGAGAGCCCGCTACGTGTCGGGATACACTCTTCACGATGGCCAAACTGGTCAGGGCAGGCGTGGATATGGGTGGATGGAAATGGCTCGCCATGGTACCCCTTGCACCCAGTAAGGATAAGATGAAGGAGGTCACTACGCTCTTCGCCGAACGCAAGGTTCACTTCCATTTCTTGCTAACGACAGACGTCTGGTAACTGTCTCAGCATCTCGGCTAACACATGGCTGACTATCCTAAGGAATCGTAACGGGCAACAACAGAGGCTGCAAGTGGGAACAAGTGTCCAGGATAACACCATGGACTTGGCTACGAACAAGAGAGCAACCTTCGCCGATTCGGAAGTTGATGTCCAGATTTCGAAGGAAGTTCCGATGAACATCGAGTACGTGTCAGTGTATCACTAAAAATGCATATTTTCATCGTTTTTAGTACCTTGACGCATGAAGTAGCAGGAAAACCGAGCGAGAAGAGGAGGGAAGTTGATTGTATGTTTTTCGACTTCGTATGCAACTTTGACCTTGATGGGGGCCCCACACCTAAGGGAAGAAACTAGACGATATCTTGCAATGGCTCGACGGACTCGATTGTACTGAAAAACACGAGTTCACACTTGATCTCCGTCAATCCGACACGTGTATGTGGCTGCCTGATACATATGCTTACAAAGCATGGAGACACGGGGAGCATTCATTTTTGTGGTTGCATGGAAAACGTACGAGTTCTGAATCGTACGAGATCTACACGACTAACGAGTTTATGAGGTTAGCGGGAGCAGGGAAGACTGTGTTGACGTGCGTTCACCCTTCCCACGTCGTGACGATATTGACTCCAGTTTCAGTGCTTCGGTGATCGAGGCCCTCGAATGTTCACTTGAAGACGGTGAATTTCTTGCGTTCTTCTACTGCGATTTCCGGAATTCCACGGACGCCGCTGAGGTCATGCGTTCTCTGCTCTCTCAGTTAGTGCACAGATTTCTTGATGGCATAGTCGACCCTGGAGATGTTCTCTACGACCTTATCAAAGAGAGGGGACGAAGTGGATCTATCCTCAAAGATGCCAAACGTCTCGCTCGCCTTATCTTTAATGCTGCGAAGCAGTTCACTCGGAAGCCTCTCATTGTTATCGATGCACTTGATGAGTGCAGCAACATCCAAATCCTTCTTGATGCACTCGTTGTATTGAGTCAAGCCAGGCTACGACTGTTTGCGACCAGCCGGCCCCTCCAGGTCATCAAGGACCGATTTGCCCATCTTCCTTCGCTCGCCTTAGAAAAGATGTCAACTGCTGTGTCGGCAGATATTCAATTACATGTCGTACGTGAACTTGATTCTGACAGGCGGCTAAGGATTGCCCCTGCCAGATTGAAGGAGGAAATTCGTTCTACCTTATGTGAGAATGCAGACGGAATGTGAGAATGACCGCACCAGATAGCTGATTGAAAAACTCGCTGACATCATAGCATAGGTTTCGTTGGATTCAATGTCAACTTGAGACCCTCAGGCGATGCATGACACCAACAGATATCCGAGAAGCGCTTGACAGCCTCCCGAGGGGGCTTGAGGAAACGTATAGACGAATCCTCCTCGCGATAGACAAGGAGGAGCGGGAAGCAAAGGTTGCTCGGCGAGCCTTGACTTGGCTCATTGCCACCTTCTCCCCTCTGCGACTGTCTCAGATTGTTGAAGCGCTTTCAATTGACCTCGATCGGCGCATTCTGGATCCAGATCTCGCGCCCATACATGGACTGGCCTTATTGGACGCATTGAGTAGTCTGGTAACACACGATGAAGAGACAGACATTGTGATTCTGTCGCATTTCAGTGTACAGGTATGTTTCAAGTGTTTTAGTCTGCGATTCGGTATGACTAGACAGCAAAGCGTTAGGAATACTTAACTGGGGAGCTGGCTCATGCGATGTCGCCTGCATATCATATCGACCCGCAGTATGCCGAGGGCCAGTTGGCACAATTTTGCATGTGCTACATCGCTGCTCGCCTGAACCAAGCACAAGGATTTGGCGGGGAGGGTTCGCTATTTCACATTACCCATGGAAGCAAGGTAGACCTTGACTTCAAGGAGATATCTGGGAATGTGGGACATCATGCAGCCAACAGTCCATCTCTAGAATCCCATTCGCTTCTTGAATATGTGTTATCCCATACCTTCAATCACCTCGCACAAGTCAATCCGGAAAACAAAACTGTCCTGAAAGCGCTCATAGCTCTCGAAGTGGACGTGCGACGAAACCCTTTGGAGTGGGAACGAATGTGCGAGGAACGAAACTCGACTTTTGCTTGGCCAACTTCCAAAGATGACTTTTTGTTCTACATCCTGATCTCTTTCGCGCCGGAGCCACTTTTGCGTTCATTCCTTGGCCGCAGTCTAGTAAAGCCAAGGGTTGGCACGAACCCACTTGTGTATGCTGCACAGTTGGACAGGGTTGAACACGCTGGGACGTTGCTGTCGCGAGGCGCCACTCTGAACTGCAGCGGGCTATGGCGTTCTCGCCAGGCCATACCACTCGAGGTCGCTGTTCACTGCGGCTCTAGTGCCGTCGCCAATCTCTTCTTGACGCAAGGAAGCTCTATACCACGGAGACTGTTTGTGGACATAACCAAAACCGGTTACTTGAATGGTTCAGCTGGAGTCTGTATTGTAGCAAGATTGCTACAAACTGATGACTTCGCAGAATGGGCAGTCGATGTTCAGGACGAGTTTCCCTTCCTCAGGTTTCTCGGCCCATTGGATGACGAATGGACATGCTATGAAGAGCATAGGCCAAACGATGAAGATATCGTTACCATCATACGAAGACTCGTTCAGGTTGGTTGTGAGCTGTTCGCTCATGGCTCAACCGGGCAGAAACTCTTTCACCGGGCCACGGCTGTGGGTCATATCTCAACCCTTCGGTATATGGTTTCACTAGATATCCCTCTGCCTCCCGACATTCTACTCCACGTGTCGCGCAGTGCAAACACGAGTTTAACGATAATGCGTTTTCTTCTCGATAATGGAGGTGATCCGCACGCAGCTACGAGCGAAGGGGAGACAGTGCTACACGTCGCACTGCACAACAAAATCTCTGAGGACGAATGTTTAGAGAGAGTCAAAATACTGGTCAACGCCGGCTGCGATCCATCCGCGTATAGCTTGTACGACCACGCGCCCTTACACTACGCTGTGGCTTGCGGTTTTATATCTGTCGTCCAGTGCTTTTTATCACTAGGTGCACTCCTGCCGCCCGACATCTTACTCTCGGTCTCAGTCTCAAAAAAGCACCCCTCGAGGAAAGTATCAACGGACATCCGTCATCTCATCCACATGGGTGCCGATGTCCATGTTACTGCAGCCAATGGAGACACGACGCTCCATGTCATCCTGGACTATTCTATCTCGGACTATCAAGACGCCGAAGAGGATCCTTTGGAATGCACCAAAATCCTCATTGAGGCTGGATGCAGTCCGAGTATCTCCAACTCAGCCGGAGATACCCCTATGGACATCGCAGTGCAGAATGCCCACGTTTCGGTTGTGGAGTATTTCCTCGCACTAAATGTGCCCCTCCCTCCTGATGCCTTACTCAAGGCATCGACTGGAGAAAAATCCCCCGACACACTGCAAATGATCAAATTACTTCTTGAGAAGGGGGCTAATGTAAACGTCGTTTCCGCTGATGGGGACAATGCACTACACCTTGCCATTCGATTCTATCCTCGAAAGCACGCGAAATCGACAGAGATAACGCTCTCCGAGGCTCGAAAGTACACGGAATCGACAGTGAAAATGCTTGTCGAGGCTGGATGCGACCCTGGTGCGCCAAACATTGCTGGAGAAACACCATCTCACGTTGCCGCAAGATGTAAAGAGAGATCCATCCTTGCATACTTCCTTTCGCGAGGTGTACCTCTCCCTCGTGATATCTTGCTCATTCCGACTTCATTGGAGCTATATACCTTATTCCTTGAACAACGGGCTGACCCACTTGTCGTCGCGAGGAACGGGGATACTGTGCTGCATGGTATCATCGACAAATTTTATCCAGAATGCGATGCGCTGAAGTTGACGAAAGTGCTCATCCGTGCCGGATGCAACCCTTCTGTGCCCAACTCAGCTGGTGAAACCCCCCTCCAGATCGCCGTACGCAGAGGATGTGTCCCCATTATCGAATACCTGCTGCCAGTCAGCGTATCACTCCCCTCTGATATATTATTGACTGCGTTACACCACCCCCCGTCACTGCCACACTCCGATAAGCGAGTACGAACAATTCGTTTTCTCATTGAGAAGGGGGCTGCGAGGAACGTCGTCACCAAGAATGGTGATAGTGCGTTACATCTCGCCCTTTCCTCCCACTTCGTCAAAGAAGACGATGCTTCGAAGGCTGCTCAAATCCTGATTGGCGCCGGATGTGATCCCCGGGCACAGAATGTCGCTGGACAGACAGCGCTCCATGCTGCGGCGATAGGCGGATATATCTCAATCATGGAGTATCTCATCTCACTAGGCGTACCATTCAATCACAACATATTGCTTGATCAGGCCACGACGATTTGGCAAAAAAACAAATCGACAGTCATGCGCTTCCTCATCAGCAAGGGCGCTGATATACATGCCGTTACGGCAAACGGCGATACTCCGCTGCATCTTACGTTGGCCTGCAGTTACGAACCTACTCGTCTGGAAACCGCTCAGATTCTCGTTGACTCGGGATGCGATCCATCGCGGCCCAATTTAGCTGGAGAAACGCCATTACATGTCGCAGCGAGCAGTGGATTCCCCCCTCTCGTGAAATATTTACGTTCACGGAACGTCCCTCTTCCTTCTGATATCCTTCTCTCTGCGGCTGCCGCGGTCGGGAGGGCATACCGGCACTTCCAAGCCCCTCGTATAATACCAATGTTCCAACTACTTGTCCGTGAGGGAGCCAGCGTAACCGTCATCGCACCGAACGGGGATACCCTCCTGCACATTGCCGTCCGGCGACGCTCCAACTCTCCACGCAAGTATGCAACCCCATGGAACCTCATCGCACTATTGCTCAACGCCGGCTGTGACCCTTTTGTGTGCAACGCGGATGCACAGACGTCGTTGGATCTTGCGGAAGAACGAGGGCATCTCTTTTACAACAACTTTGTGCGATTGGTGAACGCCTATCGTGGCTCTGATCTAAATCGACTCGGACGACATCTTCAGATGTCGAGTTCAAAGAGGCATTGGGCCGAAGAAATGGACCGGGACACGGTTGGACGGCTGACGAAACGCAGTCGCCTGGATGACACTGGAGACGAGGACGAGATTGCCGAAGTGGATGAACAGCTTGTGGCATAGCGCGCTTCCGCGCACCCCGTGTGTTTTGCGATGATTCAGGGAGAAGATCGACCACGACGGTAGGCCTCTCCTTCTATGTTTTCATTTCGCTATATATCCCCTTGCTTTCAGAATCCCGGTTCTAGATATGTATGCGCCACCATCCGATTCGCTGGCAACATATCCACCGCGACTATACAACTGCTGTAACTGATGACATTTGTTCTATGTTTGTTTCTATGTCTATGTTTGTTGTACCGCTACCGCAGGCATCACACTTTCTGTACTTTGATTTACATGACAATCTGTTACGCATATGTGTACTAGTACTAGTAAGACATTCTCATGATGGCATAGTGCCGGGGAGCTACACTCGAGTCCTCTCTCGGCCTTGAAAATGCACTCTAATTGATGCATATACCCCATAGTGTCGCCATCGACGCTTGAGAACGCCTACTGTACAATATACTACATAGCAATTGCATTTGTGTTTGACTATGGAGTTGGTGCACAAAAAGTTGCTGAGCTCAGGTATGTCCTACCAGAAAGTACTCATTATGAGGGTTGCTCCGATACACACGTTTCTATTAGCATCGCATGTGTTGGAATCAGCAAGTGCGCCCTGCCGCGCTCGAGCGCGGGACAGCCGCAAGTTCGTACCTTTCATCCTTCCATCTTCGTTGCGATGAGTGTATATTGAAGGTTCAATATATCAATTGCAGTGCCACGCATTCACTTTTTCTTGATGACCTATTAATTTTTTGCTACCTGGTACCTTTTGTTCGCGCCGGGTCATAGCCCGAGGGTCTAAGCACGCCCTCTGTGTCTTGGGCTTTGTTACTCGTACGTACATACTGGCGTCCTCATTCCGGCCGCATCGTGCATCGATCAGCGCACCTCAGTGAGTATGACTTTTATATTATCAGGTGATCAAGAAATCTCTCGCATGTGATATACTCTACTCGAGCTCACGTATCACGCGAGTCTTGCTGTCGTTCAATAGGTAAATACCTCATTCCCGTTACCTTCTCCGCGCGAACACCGGGGTTTCCTGTCGCTTAATAGCCGTCGTGCGTACCAAATTGACGTCCTCCAAGCTTCATGTCCAGCGTTGTCATAGCGAACCGCCAACAGATTCCATTGTCTACAAAACGCCATCGTCGTGAGCACTCGGTCAAAATAGAGGACGAACAAACACCGATAGACTCACGAAAGGAGACGCTGTCGGACCGTCGAGGATGGACAACTCTTCGGGTGTGAAAGGAAATCGCGGAATGACCAACGTCCGAAGTGGGATGAGCAAAATAATGATGACTGGGAATCCGATCGCAACTACGCGTGGCCACGAAAATTCAGCATAAACGCGCGATTACGGGATAACCGAACCCTCCACACGTACCTGCCGTCTGTGTGATGGCAAAGGTCGCTCCGAAACCGATGAGCTGGATGGTAACAAAAAGGACCAGACGTGACTTGCGGACTTTTCGGAGGGATTCGTCCAGAGGGGTGAGCGATTTGTCTCGGAGGAGGTAGAGCAGTTTGAGGGTAATGCCGTTTCCTTGGAGGGCGTCTGCGCCCATGTACCAGCTACGGTGTATGCTTAGTACCCAGTACAGTACAATTGGTCATAATGCATGGCTTTTCGGTGGTCCAACCATATGCGTTATGACCAATTATACTGTAATGACGTGATGATGAACAAGAAAGGAAGTCTCACAATAGTCCAGCGAGCACGCCGCTCGGGATGAGATGCAGAAGGTGCAAGAATGGTCCAGAGAGGAGGACGAGACAGAGTGCACCTTGGACAAGATTCGAGACCCGCTGCTCTACGACGATGATGGGAACTTCTTGTAATAAATCTTTGGCATCATGTTTGGATTGAGTGTCTTCTGATAAACGGGTGGGAGTGACGGTGCTGGATCTTCCAGGTGTCTGTGTTTGCCCTTCTTCATCTGATTTCTTCCAAGAGTGACCCATGACAACGAGAGAAGCCGTATGGATGGGAGCTTGAGGGATCAATCCATTCGGAGCAGGAACGCCGATCAGTCCAGCAATGAAGGTAGTAACTCCTAGTAGGAAAAAGTCGTAGTGAAATCCGGGAGGCTTGCGCAGGGGAAATTGAGAGCCTTGCGCTATCAACGACTATTTTGGAGATTGACCTTGTCATGGAGGTAAATGGAGTGGTCAAGAGAACGTACAGAAACATTGTGGTCAAAGAAGAACAAGATCCACAATACGATGCCAAATGGGAGGGCGATGCCCACCCATTTGCCATCGAGTTCCCAGAACTTGACAAGCCACGCTCTTCCATTCGCGGGCTGGAAAGCGCCAGTCACCGGGAGCGTGGTTGGGTGGGCAGTGTGAAAACGTCCCCAGTATGCCAAGCCCGAAGTAGCGAGGAGAGATAGCGGCATGCCATAGTCTGCAAAGAAACGACGGACAATCCGATGGAAATAAGCTGTCTTTGAGAGTGCCTGAAAAAGGAAGGAGGTGACGAGCATGACAAGTGCCAGAATGATGGCGACGAACGCGCCATCGATAGTGTTGCTGAACTGGCGAGTGATGACTTGTACGCCGTACTGAAGGTAAACCCAGGAAACATAAAAGCCAAACGTATCACAGGAGAAGAGGGTCACATATTTCAAAAAGTTACACCCTGTGTCTTGCGCATGAGACCCTGACTTGAATTAATACACCGTACTCACAGTTGAGTGCAGCAGTGACCCAGTGGATAATGGCAGCCCAGACGTAAACCCAACCGACAAACCAGAGGTAGTTGGGTGGGTTGGGCTGCTTCTCTATGATATCATAAATCGTCTTATTAAAAACAGTAATGGGACCTGGGTATTGAATTAATGGACAAAGAAATTGCAACAACAATATTACACACCAGTTACACCGGCAATAGTCAGTGGCTGGGCGCCGAAAACGGAAAATATGAACGCAGCCATGAATGAGGATATCAGGACCTCCGTAACGCCATAATGTTGGGTGGTTTCTATTAGGTGTAGAGAAAAAGCAATTCCAGGGAGGACGCTGTGCGACAAATCAGGTGTCTATCCAAGGCATAGTACAAAGACAAGAAGCATACTTTGCAAAGAATGTCAGAATGGTAGCCGGAACGACTCTGTAATTCCAAGCATTGGACCAGTCACTCAGGTACCAGGACGCACGGGCACGGATGTCCCGAAAAATCCCGGCTCCAAGCCTGCGAATGAATTGCGGGAGGAAGAATTGCATTCACCAGGGAGGGAAGGAGCTCAGAGCAATGGATGGCACAACGAACAACGTTCAATGGTCAGTCACTTTCAAAGTGCTGAACGAAGCGGTGACCTTTGGCAAGAAATGTCCAGACGTCAAAGATGAAACATCCGCTACGACGAGGTATTATCTCGGACGGTCAATCGGCACCGGTAAGAAAGGACGGTGAAACGCACGACAGTATTGGGTCCGTCGAGTGCGGGGACGGACGTCCAGTGGAGCCTGTACTAACTATCGTTGTGGTAGTAACCGACCTACTCGTAGCTAAATAAAATATCATCTATCCGCATTTGGCAAACAAAATGAATGAACGCAGCCTCGCGCCATCACTGCTGCCTTCTTCTTCTTCGCTTGTTCTGTTCCAGCGCGTCTTTGTTGTGAGTTTTCTCCTCCTCGTCCCTTGGTTCGCGTCCACTACCTCTGATCCGACCGTTTCTTTCCCACTCGCCCCCGCTTAGTGGGACTGGTTTCCCCCGCAGTATCTGCTCGTCTTTCCAGAGTTCACCTACGCACCGTCGAACGGCGAATGGCTCTTTTCCCTGCCCAACCTTCATATATTTGACAAATCTCATTTCGATCATTCAGAAACGCGCTGCTTTACCTTTGGCGACGCAGTCATATTCCCTCCCTACCCCGGGCGCACCCTGCAACCCCCCATTCCTTTCCGCTTCATTATCCATTACCCCCTTCATGACCTCTGAATTACCCCAAGTTCGTCGTCGTCCCACGAGGGCCAAACTGGCGGACTCGCAGCGAAACTCTAGTGTCGTCCGGGCGTCTGTCCTCGAGACCGCGCTCGAACTGGGCTTCAGCCAGAATTCGACCGTTGCGGACTGGATCTTCAACAACCCTCTCTCAGAAGAACCGGAGCATCTCCATACTGAGCCAGACAATGGAAGCGAGCACGACGCCAAATCAGAACCAGCTCCAGATATTATGGCAGAGGTATGTATACAATCCTTAGTTCCATCCTAACCCCCATTGCATGCCAACTACGGTCCCGCTGATGTGAAATTCATTTTTCCAGGCAACAATGCCCATTTTCACGTCGGGTTCGAATTCCACCTCAGATGAATCCTCCTCGCTTAATTTTCCGGCAAACAATGCACCTAGCGCGGCCGTCACAACCATCCAGGTACATGCGCACAAGCCAAGTGTCACAGAGTCCCCACATGTGCATTTCGGTGATTTTCCCGCGGATCAGTTACAGTTATTCTCGCCCTTCTCTCTGTCCCCTCACGACGCTTATCATGGAGAGACCAGGGGTGCATCGTTGGGAAAACTTCCTTCAGACACTGAGCGTTCGCACAGCCAGGACGATAGCGTACCTCGCGATCCTACCCACGAAAGCCCTAGGCCGGGGTCTGCTGATACTGGCTACGCCAGCGAAGGCCAATATCTCTCGAAAGGGAAAGCGAGCAAGACGAAGAACAAACCCGGGAAATCAAAGGGAAACAAAGGCGCGAAACCCAAAACCCTTGATATCAACGAGACTGGCGAGAAAGATGGAGACTATACGTCAGACGGCGACTATCTTTCTGCGTCTTCTAATAAGTCTCAGGGAAAGTCGCCCAGCAAGGTTAAATCTCGTGCAATGGCTTTCTTCCGAAGGAAGCCAAAAAAGAATGGGCGTGCAAGCGATGATGAAGATGAGGACAGTATACCTCCTGTACCTGCGATCCCTATTCTTGCAAGGCCTTCGAGTCCGATGCCACTCGACCGTCGTGCGGCACCATCATCACCAATGCGATCTGGTTTTTCTCCCCTAACATTGAATTTAACAAGTCCGCCTGCATCCCCTCCAAGGCGACGAGTGAGCAAGAGTCCACCACCTATTCATGCGAGAGCTACACCTCCACAACGACCGGATCACATTTCTGCGCTTCAACAATCTGCTTCGTCATTGTCTTCATCAGGGTCAGCTCCCACTGTGCCGATCCCTGCTGCCACTGCCGCGACATTCCCGCTTCCGCCTTCTATGCCAGGCACTCCCCTTTCCACTGCTTCTTTTCCTGTCAGCTTGAGCTTGCCGACACAATTCGGGGCAGGGGCAGGATCGACTCTGAAATCTCTCATAGCTCAGCCCTCGAGGCAGCACCTTAGCATCCCTCCACCGGCTCCTCCGCCCACTCTCCCTCTTCCTCAGCCACCACCATCGCCATCAGCTTCACCCAAAGGGATTCCACTTCGTTTGCCAGCAAATCCAGTTACACCATCCAGAGGAGGTGTTCCTGCGCGTCCAAGCCCTGTTGTGCCAACGACCCCGGGATCAACACGGCCGCTGACTCCGCGCAGAACCGCATCCCCCTTTAGACCTCTTCTCTCCCCTAGGGTAATACCTACTTCTGTGTCATATACTCGTAACGGCGAATTTCCAAACGGTTCCGAGGCTCATCAACCCACTGGTAAAGAGGTCAGTGGGAGACAACGATCTGGAACAGCTGGCTTCGGAGGCACGCCCGCTTTCCTGCAACGGAGGATCCAACATGGCCCACCTCCGTCCCCGCGGCACCCCCCTGCAAGCACTTTTGGAGAAACTTGCCAGGTATTGGGCCATGCGCCGTGACAACCCCTCCAGGGAGAGAGGCGAGAAACGCAGGAAGGAGGCGGAGACGTTGCACAGAATGAGCGTTGGATATGTCTAGTCCTTGGTTGAACGATCACGCTTTATTCCAGGCTAGCATAGGTATAGACATCTATAGCATACTTGCCACGAGACACGCAGAGGTCCCAAGTAACAAGCGATGGTTTGTGTAATAGTAAACTGGTGTATCATTCAACGTCGTGAGGAAAGCTGGCCAGCCAAGTGCACATATCAGAAGAGATCTACTCTGGCTCATGCCCTCCGTTTGTTGATGTTGGTCGCCAACCACTCAAGGCCCTCGTACAGCCCATCACCCGACGTGGCGCAAGCAGCCTGCACCAAGTTCCACGTCATCCGTCAGTCTCAGCCACATCACTGCAAATCTGGCCACTGACCTGAATATACCATGTTCGCTGTCTGAGGGCTTGGAGGCCAAGTTTGTCGGTGATTTCAGCGGCATTCATTGCGTTGGGAAGATCTTGCTTGTTGGCAAAGACAAGAAGAAGGGCATCCCGAAGTTCGTCCTCGTTCAACATCCGTTGAAGCTCTTCGCGGGCCTCCGAGACACGTTCCCGGTCATTCGAATCAACCACGAAGATGATTCCTTGCGTGTTTTGGAAATCTGAAATACGGTCAACCAAGGTTGAGAGATATGGAACATCGAGTACGTACAGTGCCTCCAAAGAGGGCGGATCTTGTCCTGTCCTCCAACATCCCACACGGTGAACGAGATGTTCTTGTACTCGACAGTCTCGACATTGAAGCCTGTGAATTGTAAGAATTTGAGCACAACACAGTATGTCATGTATCTACCAATCGTAGGAATCGTGGTCACAATCTCGCCGAGCTTAAGCTTGTAGAGGATGGTAGTTTTGCCGGCGGCGTCAAGGCCAACCTGCATAGATGAGTTAGTAAGGTGGTCTGGGGCAAAGGGTACTGTGCGTCGGTACCATCAAAATACCTAGAGAAAATGGAGACAATTAGCATGAGTGGGACAGTAGCTAGATATGATGCTTACGCATCTCCCTGTTCTTGAACAGGGTGGAAAGAAGACGCGAGACCGAGAGACCCATTGTGTGTTGCGACGACGACGAAAGGCAAGTGGCTTGTCGAGTTGTAAGCTGGAGGTCAAGAG